>JAOXJP010233515.1:0-10305 GCA_025762735.1 Platanus orientalis | reverse complement strand
GTATAAGAGACAGGTATAGATCCATGTTGAGGATTGATATGTTTATGAGGTTTGAAAGTTTGACTTTAGTTTGATTATGAAAAGTTAATTAAAATGATTTTATTTTAAGTGACTAGTTTTCCTTCCACTGTGATGTTAATGATTTAAAAGTTAGATTCTACTACACATAGTAATAGCTTAGATTCGAAGTTGGTTTCAATTACAAGTATGAATGACAATGAATGAGCTAAGTAAATGCAAAAACTTAATAGAAAAAAAATTAAGGACCCTTTTATAATATTCCGTTGAAAAAAGTCTTGAGTAAGGGAAAGAAGAAGAAGAGTGTAAAGAGATTAACACTCCAAAGTCTTATCTAGTGATTAAATTTTGGGGCGTTACACAATCATTGTTGTAAGGATGTATTTGGACTCCGTCTTCCATGTTAACATGCTGATATCTAAATTGTCTCTATCTTGGCAAGACTACAAGACCAAGCTCATGCATGGACAAGATGATATGGAACTTGACATCCTTATGCACCACCTGCACATGGAAGAGCTGGTGAGGAATAAGGGAAAGAAGATTGAGCCCACTGAGAATGCTTATGTTGTGGAAGGAAGGAGCAAGAGCCGATACTTTCTCTAGAAGAAGGAATTTAAAAAGTTTGACAAGAGTAAGAAGAAGCCCTATGAGAAGTACTATGAAGAACCTAAGACGAAGATGAACTACTATGTCTGTGGTAAGAAAAGAGTCCAAGAGGATGAGTTTTTTGTTGTTGTCACTGAGGCCAACATGAAATGAGAGGAGACTAATTGTTGGATTAACATCGGTTCCACCAGACACATATGCGAGAGCTGAACTATAGTCACTACCTATTAACTAGTGGGGGAAGGTATGAACATGTTCATGAGGAACTCCTCATCCTCCAAGGTCATTGAGAAAGGCTCAGTGGAGCCACACTTTACCCTTGGGAAGACTGTTAACCCTTAGAAAAGTCATGCATGTCACCAACATTAGGAAGAACCTTGTCTTTGGATTGCTGTTGAGCAAGCATTGTTTCAAGCTAATGTTTTAGTTTGACAAGTTTTTACTCATGAAGAACAAAATGCTTGTAGGCAAAGGGTCTGCCCAATTTGGAATCTTCAAACTTAATGTTATTAATGAAATGCTTTTTACTTCTGCTTACTTGATTGAGTTTTGTGAATTATGGCATGGTAGATTAGGACATATTCATTATAACAATGTCAAGCACAAGGCTAATCTGGGACTCATTAACAATCTCACAAATACAAATAATGGGAAATGTGTAATATATAGTAAATGCAAAGTCACATGCACATCATTCAAAAGTGTGTAAAGATCACTTAACACGCTAGACCTACTACACACCGACATTTGCAAGATTACATATACACTCTTTTATGAGGAAAAAGATACTTTATAACCTTCATTGATGATGCGTTAAAATACACTAATGTGTACCTATTGAGAACCAAAGATGAAGCATTTGAGAAGTTCAAATTTTACAAAACAGAAGATAAAAATATCCTCAACCTAAAGATCAAAGTGTTGAGATCTGACAAAGGAGACAAATACATGGACTCTGAATTTATCAAATTCTATAAAGATTGTGGAATCCACAGAGAGAGACATCAATACTAACACTCCATAACAAAATGGAATTGCCGAAAGAAAGAACCACACATTGACTAAGATGGTTAACACTATGGTGATAAGCTATGGATCATGCTTGAACCTGTGGAGAGAAGCATTGATGGCTGCTTACCACTTATTGAATCGAGTTCCACAAAAAAAAAAAAAAAAAACTAGAGACTACTCCATATAAGACATGGAAAGGAAGAAAGCCAAATTTGAGCTACTTAGAACCTGGGGATGCTTGGCTTAAGTAAAAGTGCCACATGAGCACACCTCTAAGGTAGGACCACGAGGAACTGACTGCGCTTTCATTGGATACTCCATGACAAACAAGGCTTATAAATTTATAAATCTAGAGACACCTAGTCCACACATCATTGTTGAATCCACCAATGTTAAGTGCTTTGAGAACATATTTGTATTCAAGAAGGCCTCAGCAATAGTGGGGGCTGAATTTTCAAATTCAATGAAAAAAAGCAAACCCATTGAAACCACTCTGACTTTATCTCAAAGAAGCATTAGAAAGAGGAAGGAAAAGGACTTTGGTTCTGATTTCTTTGTATTTTGTGCTGAAGGAGACCTGCTCTCCTATAATGAGGCTATGAGGTCACATGATGCAATGTTATGGAATGAAGCAATTGATGACAAAATGCATTCCATAATATTAAACAACACGTGGGTATTGTTAAATCTCCCTCAATGAAGTAAAACTATTGGTTGCAAGTGGATATTTAGGAAGAAACTTAAACTTGATGGTACAATTAAGAAATACAAGGCCTGCCTCATGGCCAAAGGGTTCAAAGAGAAAAAGACTTCAACTACTTTGATGCTTATGCCCCTATTGCGAGAATCTCGACTATCAGGTTATTGTTAGCCATTGTCTCTATAAAGAACTTGGTCATACATCAGATGGATGTAAAGACTACCTTCCTGAATGGTTAACTCAAAGAAAAAATCTACATGGATCAGCCGAAAGGATTCATAATATCTAGACAAGAAATAAAGTGTGCAAGTTAATAAGATCCTTATATGGACTTAAGTAAGCGTCTAAACAATGGAATGACAAGTTCAGACATACTCTCATTAGCAATGGATGTACATCTAATGATGGTGACATATGCATTTACTCCAAGACCAAAGGAGAGTCATGCGTGATCATTAGTCTCTAGGATGACATGCTCATCTTTGAAACTGGTGAATATTATGTCTATGACACAAAGAGGTTTCTATCATCTATGTTTGACATGAAGGACCTAGGGGTTGCCAAAGTGATTCTGGGATTCAAAATCATTAGAGATAATATTGTGATATCACAATCCAACTACATTGAGAAGGTTCTAAAGAAGTTCAATATGCTTGAAACTAATCAAGTACCTACCCTAGTGAATCCCAACGTCACGTTGATAGATAACACAAGGAGTTAAGTATCATAATACATATATTTACAAATTATTAGTTACATAATGTACACCATGTACTGCACTCAGACTGACATTACCTTTATAGTAGAGATGCTTGGTAGATACACAAACAACCTAGGGAGAATGCATTGTATATAGTTCTACAGTACTTGAAAGGAACCATGAACTATAGAATATGCTACGGCAAGGATCCCATTGTCATCAAAGGACACAACGGTGCTACCTAGAACTCAGATCCAAATGACTCCAAATCAGTGACTGCTTGGATTTTCACTTCAATAAGAGGTATGGTCTTTTAAAAATCTAAAAGATAAACGTGTTTGACCCATTCTTCAATGGAGTTAGAGTTTGTAGCCCTATCTTTGGCAGGAGAAGAGGAAGAATGGTTAAAAAATGTCTTGATAGATGTACCAATTTGGGACAAGCCAATTCCGGCCTTAACCATCTACTGCAATAATCAAACTGCCATTTTTAAAGTGGATAGTGAAAATTACAATAGAAAATGTAGGACCATATGCCTAAAGCACAATCATGTGAAGGGTTTAATCTTTAACGACATTGTGATTATGCAATATATGATGTCCAAAGAAAATTTGGCAGACCCACTATTAAAAAGCCTGACCAAGGAGTTAACCTCCACTACATCGAGGGGAATGAGACTTATAAGCCTGTAAAGTGCATTTTGACTAGACACCTGACCTGACTGCTCAAGGTTCAATGGGAAACCAATCTGAGTACTCTTCAGGTTCAATGGGTAAACATGTTAAAACATCACCCATTTATAAGGACATTTTTAATTAATAAAATATATCCATTCCTATGGTGATCCTATAAATGTGATTCTTGTAAATATAATTTGTGTGATTCTAACATAAGGTATTTCTTGTAAAAAATTTGCTTGCTACTTGTGAGGGTTCCTCACGGATGATGGATGATGAGAATGTGAATCTCTTAATGAGTGCTAAAGACCTGATTGGGTTAAGGCTTGCTAAAGCACTTGATAGAAGACTCACCTATCTGAGTGTGGAAGCTGATCACTTTCTATAAGATACAAGCTATCTCTAGAGCACTTTAGTAAATCAGGGTATAACAAAATCATTAAATGTGAATTTAATTATGAGAATGAGTAAAGCCTTGCTGAGAAGATTGCACGTGTGACAAGTTTTTCTTGTTAGAAAATTTAGTTCAAGGATTTATCTATTGACATAACTCAGACATTCTACAGTCTATTTACACTATGTAAGGGTTCAAGGTTGACACCACCTTTACTTATGCATAGTGACATCACTTAAAACTCATTATAAAACCACTCTACAATTGTTTAAAATAAGTAGGGGATTGTTGAAATATTTTAAAATGAAAAGGGCTTGCAAATGCCCTGTTTTTTTTTTGTTTCGGAAAACAGGCCTTATAGTTACACATGCACCCTTCCCCTTTTGGTGAAAACATTGGAGGAGGATGCCTAGATCTTTGCCTCCCTACTGTCCACTTGCAACCAAGCCCTTTTTTGCGCAATTGAAAAAAAAATAAAATTGAGCCTCACCAACCCTCAACCCTCCTCCTCCTCCTCCTTTCATGAAACATTGGTCACCAACCCTGTGCCCAACCTACATGTGTTAGCGATTCAATTGATGGCTCTTCTGCCCATATTGACCCAAGGAGAGCACCCACCTCTCAGTTCTTCAATTGAGTTCTAAAGGGTGGGACAAATGTCGTTTGGGACTTTCATCTCGCATCCTATAAATAAGGGATGTGGTGAGTATGTAAAATGTTGTTTTTGAGAAGTTTGGAAGTGATATGTTAGAGTTTTGGAAGTGAGAAACTTGAGGAAGAAGAAGCAAGAAGTGATACTAAGTAAAACATCTTTGAAGAGTCTTCCATGGCTTGGAGCAAGCTCATGTCCTCTTCTCACATTCACTTCACTCATACTCTCTCCACTTCATTCACTATCATCCATTGTTGCTACCTTGACTGTTGAGAACTCGACTCTTGCCTTAAGGTCCCCAGTCACCCACTCCTCAAAAGACCACCTTCTCTTTCAAGAGAAGCTACCTCTCTACGAGTTGAGTTATCTTGACACTTGGTGCTGTGAGAACTCACCACGTGTCTTGACCATATATATTGACTTGGATATAAACGAGAATGCCATGCTGCCAAAATTTTGATAAATCTAAATACACTGAGACACTGGGCTTTAAGTAACGGTGAAAGTTCATTTGTTTTTGTCGGAGAGTGCGGCTCCATAGAGAGACAAGGGTTCTTCTCGATCGAGATTGTATCTTGGAGGTAGTTCAGCCGTATCCCTTGCACAATCACTGGGTGGCCTTGACTATCTACAAGAAACGTGAAAACAGCACCTTCTTTGTCTCAGAAGAATCGATTATAAACTAAACATAAGAAAACTACAAGTTTGAATTCAAAATTAAAGTGCCTGAATGACCATGTCAGTTGTGTGTGAATGAACCCAGCTGCAGTGCACAAATGATCTATACTGCAAGCTGCATGATTGATAGAAGCTAGCGTGCACATGATTGACTAATTGGCTGAGTGACTATGGTGCATGCGAGTGACCAGCCCAGTGCGCGAGTGAACATGATTCTGCATGATTGATTAGTGTGCAATTGTCTAAAAAGATGTGCAATTGTTGGGTACCCTGCGATTGAAGCACATTCAATTTGATTTCCCCATCCCAAAAATTAACATGGCCCGGCCTAGTCAATTCCCAACTTTAACTTTCAGAAGAATTTGTGGGTTGTGGTTGGTCCAAACTCTACTCTTCTACAATATTTCTTTTGTTTGTTTCTTTTCAATGAAAGCATAGGATCTTGATAATGTCTTGAATATGCTAATATATTATACCATTAAAAGCATAGGCCACAATGAGCTTGTCATGCAGTGGAAGAAATCCAACCACATAAATAATGGAGATTTTATATGTCGTTCCTATTGTCCGCTAACCTCTGCCGATGGTCAAGGGGGCAGAAACATCAGCACCGAAAGTGATTTACACTTTTTGGGGGCATGTGTAAATCAATTCTGGCGCTGATGCGGCCATCCCTTGACCATCGGCAGAGGTTAGTGGACAAGGGGGCGGCGTAGAAAATCCTGAACATTGACAATGATAGACACAAATATCCTTAAGAAGAAATTGTACTCAATAAGGGACTTTAACAAGCCTCAATGCTCGAACAAAAATTGCCTTTGTCTCTTAGAGGCCTATGAATTGATGATTTTTTTTTTCAACCCCATGGATCTTCTGGATGGCCGAATTAGTGTGTGATTCACCACAACCCAGCGGGAAAGGCAGAAGCATCAATGCACGACCGTGGACAAATGATGCTGATCGGGTTTGAACCTGAGATCTCTCCACTAGAAAACAGCAAACAACCAAGGCTTAGAGTGTATGTCTATAGGATGATTAGCATAGTGGTTGTCTTAATACGGACTGGAAGAGTGATCACTATTCAAGTAAAACAAACACGAAAGAGGGGCAACCCTTAAAATGTGTTACGGCAGCCATATGAGCGGAGGTCAAGGCCTGCATGAACCGACATACCTAATTAGTTGCATATGAAATATAGGGCCCAGTCATAGTGGCATATATAATTAGTTGCATCACTCAAAGATAGATTTTTCGTCTGTCAAGGATGATATAGAACCAGCAACCACCAGATTCGAAAAAAGTTTGGTTTCAAGCATGTTCAAATGTTTTAGTGAATTCACCAAATATTTAGTGTGTGACAACTTAGCTTTTTTACTATATAGTGGACCTCCATGCCAAGAAAATAATGGAAGTTCACAGTGAATTGTGAGCTAAGAGACAGAATAAGAGATGGAAGTGAGGTCACAGGAGCACCGAATACTTGGAATTTGTCACAATTAGCTTTTCTACCATATAGTGGACCTCCATGCTAACAAAATAATGGAGGTAGAGACCATTGTGAATTGTTAGCTATGATACACAAAAAGAGATAAATGTGTAGCCAGAAGAGCCAATGTGAATTGAATCGTCTAAATCAAGGGTGAGTGTTACGAACCTAACCAATACGCCAATAAGCCCAAGATTGATGTAACGCGTTTAACTAGGTCCTTTTAAACTATTGGGATTGTAATAATTCATCACGCTCCACAGCTGACGCCTACATCGGTCCATTTTATGGTGGCACTCACTCTAGGCTCTAGATCAGGTAGCCTTTTCCATTGTGGTGGCTTTCACTCTAATTCAGGTACCCCTTCCCAGTTCATAGCAGTTCTCACTCTACTCCATGTTATCCTATCCACAGGTTACCTTTTTGTGATGCAAACTCAGGACATGGTGTGGCTCTGATATCAATTTTTATGAACCTAACGAATTAGTCAAAAGCCATAGGACTGATGGAATGCATTAGGCTAGACCTAATTCAACTACTGATATTCTAACGCTGAGTGACCACTCTTGGTTATGATATTTACATTAAATAATAAATCGCCCTAGGCAATCAATACAAATTAGCGCATGAGATGATATTATAATTATACAGATGAAGAGATGTGCATATGCTGGAGACTTCATTACATAATAATAATAATAATAATAATTTGATATCCCTCACCCTCTACAGAAAATGGGAAGGAAGAAGTTCATTCTTAAAGTTTGCAGAAAAATATCAAGGAAAATAAGAGAAAAGAACCACTAAAGTGAGCTACTCATAGGCATGTATCTCTAATTTTACTAAATTCAGGTATATCTTCTCTTCCCTGTCCTAATTTCTTCCCTTCTCTCTCATCTCTTCCAATATTCTTCATATAACCTTTCAATATTTCTCCACGTTATTTTCTTTATCATGGGCCTTAGGATTATGCAAACCTTATCCTCTTGATTACTTTGGGTAGTTTTCCCTAAAACTTGGGAAATATCTTTATACCATTTTCCTGAAAAGGAGGAAAGATGAAAATTTCCAAATGATAAATTTGATCATCAATTGATTAATTTCTCTGGTCAGAAGTTGATTTTCTAAGATATTTCAATTTTTTTCTATTTGAATTTACCTCCAATCCCCATTGCAAGTGTGATCACTAGTAGAATACATCGTTGCTTAATGCTTAGGCTTAAGTTTGGAGGTGTAGCATTCCATTAGAGCTGAATAGGAGGATTTTAGAGGGTGGGGTACCTCAGGTCTTTTGCACCATTCTCTCTCTCTCTCTCTCTCCCCCCCCCGCCCCCCAATGTAACTAAAAACACACACCCACACAAAAGAATTCACCTCCAATCACATGATTATATCTAATAAATACAACAAACTCATTAAATTTTGAAACAATAGGTACCTGACTAGTCATTGAAATCACAAGTTTGAGACTTTTAACTTGACTTTAATTAAGGAAAAGATGTATCTGAATCTGATCTTAATTAGATTAGGATCAGATTGAATCAAATTCAAGTATACTACGACCAAATCCATTTTACAGCTCTACACATACATCGAAGAACCTAATCAAAACTCTTTTTACAGCCTTACTCATACATCAAAGACAACCTAATCAAATGTCTCTGCTGTGTTTGTACTCAGAACAAACCAAGGTCAAACTCGCTTAGCTCAGTCTTTAGATTGGGGCAACCTGAGTGAGCCAAGCCCACCGACGAGGGATGGCAATTATTAACTCAACTTGCCAACGCACCCAGAACTCTATTTGATTTCCTGATTTCAGGTTGGTAGATTATAGGCGGATCAATGAATGGATCAGGTCCAAAAGTGAGAAGAGATTTCCATTTTTTTCATTTTATTTGTTCAGCAAAGGATTTTACTCAATTGCAAAAGTCACCGAAAGAGCATGGCCTGAAATCATGACCAAGCTTACAATGTGTGTGAAAAAAATAAATTGGTAGATAACAAAAGCCAGACTAGTTTTTCAAGAGACAGGAGTAAAATTAAGGGATTTTTCCCAAAACGGTTCATAGTTTTGGCGTAATTGCCAAATAACGAGGTAAAAAAAAATTATTTCCGAAATCGGTTTTTGATGATGGTTAATTACTTATTTAGCCCTAAATCAGTTATATTATATAATAGAAACCGAATCCTAATTTCATGAATTTTTATTTTTTGTCTCCGTTTATCCTCTGTTCTCCGCGTTTCTCTCTCAACAGAGCATCAAGGCGCTATTCCTTTTCTTTCTCTATGCATCAAGGTGCTATTCCTCTTCTCTGACAATCTTGTTTGCGTGAGTGAGTAACCAAACAGGGGATTAAGTAACCGATTGCAATCAACCTTGTTTGAGTGAGTGAGAGCCACCAGCATCAACCCTGTTTGAATGAGTGAGACCCACCCGGGATTGAGTAGCCAGATCATGTAACCAGACCGTCTGAATTAGGGTATGTCCATCCCCTTATGAGAGGGCACACCCTGCCTCGGTGCAGAGGATCAGGCCCATACCAGGTTCACATCACCAAACTTTGTTTTTTAAATCAAATTTTCTTGGATAAGGTGTATTCGATGATAGTGCAATGCACTATACTATAGTGAGTGTAGAACAGTTCTTTGGTTCTTGTTTTCTAACTTTGGGAAGCCAGCTGGAAATTTGTAAGGTGTCTGATAACTGGAAGACAAAATGAGATAAAGCGGAGAATGTATTCTTTGGAAGGTTACCAAACACACAATTGGTTGCTCTTGTTTGCTAAAGGAGGGAAGCCACTCTGTTAATCTTCTTTGCTAACAAAGAGAAGTGCTTGAGGTGTCGAGTTGAGGCTTGGATTATTAAAATTGAGGCAAGCAGCAAGCTCAGCTCACTAAACTCAAGTTTACTACTCCCCTCACAAAACACTAGCTAGATTGCCTTTCGTCCTTTAGGAGTGAGGGTTGTCTAAAGGCATAACTAATTGAAACAAGCTCAATAACCCACACATCAAATTTCACTATCACTCTTTAAAAAATCAGCAACTTAAAATGAGTTCAACGGGGATAATTTCTCTCTGGTTTATGCATAGTTAGAGTGATTACAATCTCTTTTTCGTTTTGTTGATTAATAATGTAACTGAGATTGCAATTGACATGTTATAGGGTTTTTCAAAATAGAGAGAGAAAAAAAAAGAGGCAAAGAAGAATCATGTTGTATTGGAAGAGATATTAGGAGAGATAGTAGGAAACTGATGAAGATGGAATAGGTTCGGTGGGTTAGGTGTGTTAAAAGGAATAATTTAAAGGGAAGGGCTATTGGCACCCCCAAAATTGATCACCACACCCCCATTTTAAGACTTTTCAAAATTCCATCTCAT
>JAOXJP010233514.1:0-10305 GCA_025762735.1 Platanus orientalis | reverse complement strand
CAGAGCGGAATGGCGGAACAGGATTCGTGTAGCCGACCCCAAATAGTTGGGATAAGGCTGTTTATTGTTGTTGTTGTAGATTAGTGCAGAATAAGCTAGAAATGTGCCTAAATTATGCCAAGATCGGGGAAATAGACCAAATCATTCCAGGAATGATCTGAGAGATCTAACGATAGATCTAATAATATATATTTAAGTCATCAGGACAATTGATGGGTGATCAGTTCAGGCTAGGAAATTTAAAACTCAGATGCAAGTCATATGCCACAACATGCCAAAAGTGCCTACTGTCAAAAATTCAAAAGAGAGTTGAAAGAGAGAAACCAATAACCGGTTTAGATGTAGAACTCCTCCTTGATGTTGTTAAAAATGATTGCATACAAATTCCAAGAACATAGGACCCAAATTTGGGATTTCCAAAATTTTCAAGAATTTGGCACTCTCAAAAGGCAGTGTTGCTAACCCTTGGAATCTCTGAATGGGGTTGTGACCTAGAGAAGCTTTTCTGAAGTGGGACACGCACTAGTGGATCGTCCAAGTATCTGCTATACCGTGGAAAAATCACAAGTCCCAAAATCCTAGTGGTTTGGAGCCACTAGGTGTTCTTCCAAAATCCCCTGTTTCAAGGGTTGTGCTGCCAAGCCATAATAGATCAAGAGAGAATTTATAAAAAATTAAAAAAAAAAACATTTTTGATGTGGGACCTACCCACTAGGGCTGCCCAAGGGTTAGTATCACCTTAGGAAAGCCCAACTTTTAAAAGGGTGGGCCATTAGGAGCTGGGACCAACTCTCGTAAAACCTCTCTTTTATGAAGCTTTAACACCTGTTTGGAGTAATCTGCTAGGAAATCCTCCGAATCAGCTTGTTGATGTGGGGATTGAACCATACAGGGTCTTGTAAGATCCTGTGGAAATCAAACCTCACAAAATCCCATAGATGGGAGAATAAGATCAGATCTCCCACAATCTGTTGGAACCAGAAGTCATGCCTGAGAAGAAGAATCTGAAGTGAACAACCTGCAATACACCATGGATAGCTTGGTTCTTCTATTGTGCTAAGGTCGTCCAGTTGTGTGGGAAGTCTTGGAAGTGGTTGCTCCTCAAGAACCTTGATAACTTGTTAATGGCGGTGAGTTTGCTTCAAACAACCAATTTCAAGAATGTAAAATTCAAAAATGGAGGTCTTGGAAGATTAAGAAAGAGGAAAGAACCTTTATCCCAAGGGAAGGGAGTGGTCTCCACCACCAGCATTAAACTAGGTAAGAGCCTAATCCCATTATAGGGTTTTGAAGTTCTTCAACCTACGAACAAGGAGGAAGAAGGACAGCATAACGTGTGAATTTTTTTATTCAATATTTCATAACCGAAAAGAAGCCTAGTCGTGGGGAGTTTATAGACTCCTCCCACAACTAGGTTTGCTACAAAATAATGAGCATTGCCCCAAAATACCCATATTCCATTACAAATATGACAAAATAACCCCCCATCAAACTAGAAAGACAAATAACCCAAAATTAAACAACTATAGACCAAATTACCCTCAAACATGTGTTCTCCCTACTAGAGACCACAAATAACATAGAAAAATAAAATAAAATTGCAAGTAAAATAGTTGTGAACATGATCCAATCATCATCTCAACCATGATGTCCTCATCACAAGGTTTATAAAAGCTAGTGCTACTGGAAATGCCAATCACTTAAAAATAAGAAATATATCAGAAGTGTTGGACAAGTCATGTAAAAATATTGCAGAACTTGTAGAAACACAGAAAACATTGCTAAATGTTTGAAAATTTTGTTGATATTTCAGAAATTTAACAGAAGAATAAATACACATTTCTAAATTATGAAATAACTATACATTATCATATAACTTGAGGATCACAAAGTAAATACACAAAAATACTCAACTAAAGGTGTCAAGTATTTTATTTTATTTTATATGAAAGTTAATAAGAGTCAACAAATAATATAAATATGAAGATGCATTTACTTATTCCTTCAATAGAAATATTAAAAAAAGGAGACACAAGGCCATATTTAATGCATTACGTATAAATTTAGATATAACTAAATAAATAAATAAATCATAATGAAGTGGTCATTCTTAATGACAAAACTCAAGATATCAAGATAAAGATGAAAAAAGATATGTGTCATACAGTTGGATATCCAAATCATAGTTACCAAAATGAGAAGCGAAAGCGAGAAACAGGAAGCAAGGCTCAATAAATACTTGAGAAGTGAAAGGTGAAAAACAATAGTAAAGTAAATAACTCTTCAATTACAATCATTATTTTAACTACAATACAATAAAGTGAATAAACTTATGCTAAAAAAAATCTAAAAGCTATACTATGTAAGTAACAAAGAATCATGACATATAATCATTATGCAAATCACTTGTTATTAGTATGGTGAGCCATGCCTTAGATGTTACCATACATAACATATTTTGTAGACAACTTGCATCTTAATGTCAAACTATAGAAGACCTTGTATAAAAACCATTAGATTTGAATCTTTTTTATTAGATTGAAATAAAATAATATAAACAATAAATTCAATATTAAATATATTTTTTTACTGCAAAATCATTACTAAATCTCATAGATAATATTTTATTCAATGTTAACAACATAAGATTTACATTAAATAAAATGCAACATTGTTTCTTACATTGTTTTCTAGTAGATTCTCCAAACGTATATACTTGTTGCTTCAAAGGCTTCCACTCGTTTCCCTAAATATCTTCAACTCGCCTCATTACGCTTCCCACTACTTGGGGAAGTGGAATAGAATTAGCTTTCCAAAGAGTTTTGCAGGAAGCAAGCTTCTCATCTTGTACAAAACTTCCCTGCAACTATGATCCAAATTTTATTTTTTTAATCAACTTTTCTATACATGTTAACGATAACATTTATTATATGATTATCATTTGGTTAAAATGATATTAAATGCATCAAAAGATTAGGAAATGTCCCAAGTAAACATTGTAGGTAGGTTTCAATTCGGTAACTAAGGAAAAGGAAATGTTAGAAAATATCTTGATCGTAAAAACTATGGTTGTTTCTTAGTTTTCCAACATCTTGCTCTTTAAAGCATGGTTGGTCTTATAGTTGTCTTATAAAATCTCCCCTATAAATATAATGATATGAGTCGATCAGTCGCCACTCCAGAACCACCTCCCTAAATCATTAAACCCACTCTAATTCTTGGAGAAACTTCTTCTTCAATCACTCCCCCCTTATTGATACTAAATCAAGATAATGAAAAAAAGTCACTCTGAGATATCACTTGGTCATCAATCTTAAACAACTCCCTCATTTTGACTTCTATTTTCACCAAAATCACACTCTATGTTTTTTGTTTAGCCTAGCTTATCTTAAAACCTTTGAATTCTAAGTTCTAACCTGGCATATATGATGGGAACATTGTGAAGAGGTTGATGTGAGTACCATGTACCACCCCACAAGAGAACCAAATTCAAGACGTGTGCAACATGGGTTAGTTTAGTGTCTTAGTGGTGGGACAATAATGTAAAAAAGCCTTTTGTGCCAAGGGTAGTTTACGTTTTTATTATTGCATGGGTCTTCATATAATAAGGCTGCAAAGCCAAGGACAAATAGGGAATTCTATGTGTGGTCGACAGCTACATTATTTGTCCTATTTGGAGGTTGCAAAGTCAACAAAAGGGACCCACTCTATTAGCTGGTTGACAGCCCTAGTATCCTAAATATTTAGTAGTTTTTAAAGTTAGGGAAATTTAGTTTTAATAAGTCCTTAGTTTTAGGGAAATCTTGTGTCTCAAGTAAGAGTTATTTAGAAGTTGTTAAATTAGGAAAGTATCTATTTTATTGATTTTGTAAGTTAAAGGACCCCCCCCCCCCATTAAAGGAATAGAGTTGAATATGAATTAAGTTTTGGAATGGGGTTTTCTCCCTTGGGTGTTTTATCCCATCCTATCCCCTTCCCTCTTATAGGGTTGCAACCGTGGACTCCCCTACTATCCCCTTTTTTTCTTCCTTCTCTCTTAGGGTGCAGCCGGGCTCCCCTAGGGTTTACCCTAGTTCACCCCCTTCTTCTCCTATCTTCTATTCCACTTCTTCTTCTTCTTCTTTTTCTTCTTCTTCCATCTTCATTTTTCATCCTCCTTGTTATATCTCCTAATCTTGAAGAATTAGTGTTGGAATCAGAAACTTTCAGCTCACATCAAGTTTATTCAAGAGCATATTAAAGGCCTATCGCACCAACCAATTAGAGGTAATCAATTCTGATTTTATAAGGGTGTGTATTCCACCTTACACTTTATCTAGCCAATAAATTTCTTTAAAATTATCTTTTCTGATTTCTAGTTATAATCATTAATTTTGCAACCCACACTTATAATGATCAGAATTTTCCTAGGTCTATAAACCAGCAAAATCGCCCCACCATAGAAGCCTTATCTTTTCTCTTTTCTTTTAGGGTTTTTCTCCCTTGCATGTCTTCATTCTAATCCCCTAATTTTCCCTTGAAACCCTCATGTTTTCATCAACTCTCTGATCAAGTTCTCTTTACTGTTTGATGTTCGTTTCTCTTCAATAACACTATCGTCTGACAAAGTTTATGCTTCATATACTTACACTAGTCAAAATCTTTGAATTGTCTATGGGAATACATCTAAGACTCACCTAACACTGCGAATTTTCAGAAAATTCTGACGCACGAGCAAGGTATTTTGGTAATTTCGTGCGTTCTTCCCTGAAATTCCAGAAATCCCAAAACAGCCCTCTCCCTCATACTTTCTTCCATTTCTATTCAAATCCTTCTTAATTTCTCCTAATTGATCTTATCTTCTTTCCCTCCTATTGTCTTAAGTTTGTGATTATTAGAGTGTGCATTATTGAATTTTTGGCTTGTTCAAATTTTTCCAAAGCTTTCGCATCCATAAATTGGGCCTATTTAAGCAAGATATACAAGCCTAGGTTTCCCCATATCAATTAGGCGTCTAAGCTTGTTATATCTTGCATCAAATTTGATATCAGAACCAATTTTCTAACTAGTCCCTACCCAGTTGAGTTCTTACAAATCATTGTAGTTCTATAGCGCATATTTATCTTTTTTGTTGGAAATCAAGTGAAGATCAACCATTGAGTTTTGATAATTATCAAGAGTTGCTCCAGACTCATGACGAGGAAGAAGTGAATTTTGAGCTTGACAATGTGCTAGATGTCATATCAGTTTTTGAGTGAAAAAATGAGCATAACCTTAGTCTTGACAAAAGGATGTGGCTTATGTTTGATACTAAGTTTGAGATCCTAATTTATAAACTGTATGAGTTTGAAGTACAAAGGCCAGATTAAAAAAATTGAAAATTTTATAATTATTATTGTAATGAGATATTTGACAGGATAGAAAGACGAGCACACACTGCAAAACCACCTAGAGCTCGTGATGTGCCTGGTGAAACCACTTCAATAGTTGCGTCTAATGCATCCCACATTGAACCATATGATGAGCATCCATTCCAAGTAAAAGCTACTCAAGAAGAAGATTCTTTCGTGAATGATGAAATCTCTAAGGATGATCAGCCAGTACCTTCTTCATTTAATGCTAAAACTAAAACTAAAATGAAGCCCAAGGTCAACTGATGCAGAACCAAATATAATTTATGCAAAACACTAGCAGAAGATCCCAAATAGCAGATAATATCCCAAATAAACAATTCTAGAAATTTAACCCTGGTGGCAATTTAGTAATTTTTTAGAAATTGAAAAATTACCAAATTACCCTTTTGACGGTTCAGAAATTTTCGTGCTTCTGGGAATATTCTGGGCAGACTTCTAGGGTACTCTCTTCCAAATTTCACAGGATTTGGATGTCTCTAGCTATATAAACTAAAAAAAAACCCCAATTATGTGAAGGTGCTTTAAAGGAGAATTCAATGGAAAAACTAGAAAATTATATGGGTTTTGGCAATTCTTCAGATCCAACAATGAGGGTATACGCTGTAGTATAAATAGGTATCAACCCACACTGAGAAACTGAGGAAATAAGATCCAAAAGAATAACTAATTACCAACAAAAATCTGATTGTCCAAGCACTGGCACTGTAACAGATTTCTATAGCAACCCAATGAAGTGTTCACCCATTAACATACAGCCAATATCCGAAAAAACTGTTCTTAACTCTTGAAGATGATTCAAAGGTCTCCCAAAAAAGTCTAGGAACCTTGCCAAAATCCTGCTCCAAGCGACAACAAAATTTGTATAGGTACTGTGTGCCGTCAGCCCCTTCTAAGACCTATCCCTATTTATTAGGGATAGGGATTTGGAGAGAGAACCCTCTCTATGGTGGTCGTCCAAGGGGTATTGATACCCTGTTGAAAGGGTTTGATCAAAAAAGAAAAGAGTAGAGAATGGTGTTGAGAAGAGAGCCAATGGAATTATGAAAAGTGCAGAAAAAAAATTATGTATAAAAAGGAATGAAAGAAAACGAAAAGAGAAAGATGATGGAGAAATAAAGGAAATTAAAGAGATTGGGGAAGAGGGATGAAGAAGATGGAGGAGATCAAAGAGAGAAAAGAGAGGAGTTTCTCACCTTGATAACTCGTAGAGGAGAAGGATAGAGCTGCCCACGCATGGGTTTCGAAAAACACAATTTATATATTCAAAAAACTGTTGCATGTCGTTACATCCCTAGGGTTACAAAGCACCAAAAATACCCCCCCAAGTGTTGCACGACCAACACTAAAAAAAACCTGTATTTAGCTTTAAAAAATGTAACATAAAGTACCTAAACTACCCCTAAATATTGTTAAACATTAACTCCCTCTCCTAAGCTACAAAAGAGCCTTATTACATGCTAAAATTTGAAAATTAAAAGACCTTAAATACCTAATTACCATGGATATCTTCCTTTGGCCTTCCTTCCTTGAGAATTCTTGGGCTTGGGCTTCTAAATTAGGTAGACTTTCTCCAAATAATGGATTGCTACTGGATCATCAACAATGTGTCACAACAAGATAATGTTCCATTGAGAGATCCAAGACACAAAAGAGACGCAAGGAGATAGGTTCATGCAAAGTCTCAATTTTACGTCCTTCAACACTTACTACTCTTTTGCGGACTCCTAAAAGAATCTTCTCAAGAATCTGTGATAGAGACTAAAGACTTCAATTCGATGGTGAATTTTTTTTCCACCCCGGGAGAATAATACGGACATTGTGAAGAGGTTGATGTATGTACCACCCCCCCCCCCTCTCAAGAGAACCAAATTCAAGACATTTGTGCAACATGAGTTAGTTTAGTGTCTTGGTGGTGAGGCAATATAGTAACAAGGCCTTTTGTGCCAAGGGTAGTTTAGGTTTTTACTATTGCATGGGCCTTTATATAATTAGGCTAAAAAGCCAAGGATAGATAGGGAATTCTATGTGTAGTCGACAGCTACAATTATTTGTCCTATTTTGAGGCTATAAAGTCAACAAAAGAGACCTACCCTAGTATCCCAAGTATTTAGTAGTTTTAAAGTGAGGGAAATATAGTTTTTATAAGTCCTTAGTTTTAGGGAAGTCTTGTGTCTCAAGTAAGAGTTATTTAGAAATTGCTAAATTAGAAAGTATCTATTTTATTAAGTTTGTAAGCCTATTTAAAGGCACTCCCCCCACTCCCATTAAAGGAATATAGTTGAATATTAATTAAGTTTTTGAATTGGATTTTATCCCTTGGGTGTTATATTTCATCCTATCCCCTACCCTCTTCTAGGGTTGCAGTCGTGGGCTCCCTTTTTATCCCCTCTTCTTCTTCTTTTTTCTCTCTTATGGTGCAGCCATTGGCTCCCCTAAGGATTACCCTAGCTCACCCCCTTCTTCTCCTATCTTTTGTTCCCTTTCTTCTTCTTCTACCTTCTTCCATCCTCACTCTTCATCTTCCCTCTTGTTACATCTCCTATTCTTGAAGAATCAATACTGGAATTAGAAACTTATAACTCACATCAGGTTTATTCATGAGCATATTACAGGCCTATCGCACCAACCAATTAGAGGTACTCTATTCTGATTTTATTAAGGTATGTACTCCACTTTATACTTTATCTAGCCAATAGATTCCTTTGAATATTCTCTTTTTTGATTTCTGGTTGTAATCATTAATTTTGCAACCCACACTTATACTTATCAGAATTTTCCTAAGTCTATAAACAAGCCAAATCGCCCCACCCTAGAAGCCTTATATTTTCTCTTTTAATTTAGGTTTTTTCTCCCCTACATGTCATCTTTCTAATCCCCTAATTTCCCCTTAAATCCCTCATGTTTTCATCAAATCTCTTTACTATCTTATGTTCTTTTCTCTTCAAGAACACTGCTGATTGACAAAGTTTATGTTTCATATACTTGTTAGAATAACTTCAAATTTTGTATGGGAATACATCTAAGACTCATCTAACATTTGGCGAATTTCTAGAAAATTTTGACACACAAACAAGGGTATTTTGGTAATTCCATGAGTTCTGTTATGAAATTCCAGAAATCCTAAAACAGCCCCCTCATATTTTCTTCCTTCTTTTCAATCCATATTCTTCTTAATTTCTTTGACTTGATATTATCTTCTTTCACTCCCATTGTCTTTAGTTTGTGATTATTTGAGTGTGCATTATTGAATTCTTTGTGTTTTTTCAAATCTATTATAAGCTTCAGCAACTATAAATTAGGCCCACTTAAGCAAGATATACAAGCCTAGGTTTCCCCATATCAGTTAGGCATCTAAGTTTGTCATATCCTATATCAATATCCCCCTTCTCATCAATGAAAAGCACATCATAGGGAAACAATATATACCAGGAAACCTCCTATGACTAGTCAAACTCATTCATAACTATTGCAAAGAGATATAGGCTTAAAAGTGACTCCTGATGTAAACCTACTATTATCCAAAACTACTTGTGATGTAGCACAAAGCTCTAATACCAAAATTTGATATAAAGTCGATGGTCAAGATAATGTGGAAGTAAGAATATAATTAAATAGTCCAAAATTTGATTCATTAAACACTTTTAAGTAGCCAAAATTTTAAGAAAATATATGAAATTGAATGGGAGAATTAGAGGAGAGGGATTTAGAAGAGATTAAGGGAGAAAAGAAGGGAAAAAGAGAAAGAAATAACCCAGAAGGAAAATTTTGGAATTTCTAGACAGAACCACGAAGTTATCAAAATACCCTTACTCGTGCGTTAGAAAATTCTGAAAATTTGCAAGGTGTTAGATGAGTCATAAAGGTATTCCCATACAAAATTTCATCAAATTATGATAAGTTTTGATATAGAAAATTATAAAAACTTAGACCCGTTGTTCTTCTTTAATAGAGTTTTATAAACCAGTGAAGAATCTTTATTCAACAACTTAGTCCTTTATGGTAACACCTTAGATATAGATTGAAAAGGAGAGAAAAGAGGTAAGAAGATTAAAAGAAAATAGAAGATGAGAGAATAATGGATAAAAAAAACTAGGACAAGAAAAAGATAGAAGAAGAAATAAAAGAGATAAAGAAGAACATAGAGCCTAGGTAAGAACCCTAGGTTCCACAAGGTTAAACCATGGGAAAGGGAGAAAAAGATGAAGGATAAAATCCAAACAAGCAAACTTTTATTCCATAATCCATGTTTACCAATACAAAAACGTGCATCCCTTTATATAGGCTCAAAACACTACCTAAGACTTTCCTTACCCTAAAACTATAAAAACATTGACTTTCTAAAAACAAAAGCTACCAGAATTAAAACCTTCTGGAGAATTTTTTCAGTACTCTAAAAGGGTCCCACTTTAACTTATTGACTCACTAAAAATACTAAAATACCGTTGGCAACAATGCCTTTTTACAAAAATACCCTTGTAATAAATAAACCCAAATTATCCCTAGCACAAAAGGCCTTATTACTTGATAATCCCACCCTTAAAATACTTTAACTAACTTATCTTTTGACCACATCTTAAACTTGGTTCTCTCTTGTGGATTGGCACATACAATAACCTATTAGTTAGGTCCGCATCCAAGATGAGGAGAAATTCATCCTCGAATTAAGAAGTCTCCAGTCCCTATCATAGATTTTGGTAAATTTCGACTTTGATCAAGGTTCAAAATTTCGATTTTGATGGATTTTTTGCCATGAGGATTTATGGAAATTTCGGGGAAATTTCAGTAGAATGTTTCGAATTATTGAAAAATTTATGAAAATTTCGATATGAATTACAATGAAAATTTCAATCTATGTTGAGCATGATTACACACTCATGACTCAAATAACTATATAAAGCATTTAATTTATGTA
>JAOXJP010233513.1:0-10305 GCA_025762735.1 Platanus orientalis | reverse complement strand
ACTCGTCCATGGTGTGGGAACCCTTGCATATTTTTCATTGCATCCGAGCGCCGATGCAACGCCCCTTGCCAATTTTTCATCACATTCGGGGAATGAGGTGCCTCTCGCCAATTTTTCGCCACATCCGAGGAATGAAGCGCATCGCTTAAAGGGTACGCCCTAATATTGGATCGAAATAACGTACTTTCAGGATTCATGTTAAATGGTTTGAGTAAGTTTTTAACACCGGCTCTCAACTTGATGCCACCCTTCTCCTTTATCTGGGCTTGGGACCAGCAATGTCTGAAGATACACATGCAGTGATACTAGATGTCAATATGCTTACTCATTCCTTGAAAAATTGTGTTCTTCATAACAACAATCAATGACTCATTAAGTCATTATCAAACAAGTTTTTGGGTGTCGTGGGCATATTGCTTGAATAGTGTAATAAGCAGGTGCAATGTAAACTGCCTCATCTGTTGAAAGTGAAACCACCAGGTACTTGTTTAATAACCACAACAATAATCCAGAGCCCAAATGAAATGTTTAACCTCAAGTACTTTTCTTTTCTTGATGCCACTTGCCTAATCATTGTCTGTGTACCCAACAAGCTCAAACTTATCAATAGAACAATAGAAAATACCACCATCTAGTGCACACCTTTAATCTACCACGAAATTCACTTTGTAGCTTGCAAGTGGGATTCATGTGAAGATTTCATAACCTTTTTATAATCACAACTCCATAAATAATATTTGATATCTATCCAAAAAATAAATAATAATAATTATGCCTGGTCTAATAGAATTAGAACTCAAGTATCTGAGAGTACAAAGTAATCTTTTAAAAAAATGTGGATTTACAAGTTCACCATTGTCATCTCCAACCATCTTTTTACTTATTTAGAACCAGTCCCCGTAACTCCGTATTGATTTACATGAGTCCAACATATATTTGGCATAATCTTGTTACGAGGCCACCTCAATGTCAAGAAAATAGGACATGAGCCACAACTCTATCATCTCGAACTGGCAAATCATAGCCTCCTTGAATTCTTCAATCATCTTTGGATTATTGCCGATAAAAATTATGGTTTATGTCATCCAAATGTAAAGTCACAATAAGTAAACCAACATGCAAATTGGACTTAACGTATAAAGTGTGTTCATATGGATTTTATGAAACCTACATAGAAATATGAATCAACTTGTTTATATTACAACCTTGGTGTTTGCTTTAATCCATATAAAGCCTCTTTTCAGTTTGTACATCTCATTTTCATACCCTTTCTTCAGATAATCTACAGATTGCTCAACATACACTTCTTCAAGCACACCATTCAAGAATGCAGATCTTAATATCTTATCCATTTGAAAATTTTCCACTACTATTGTGCAATTAGTGGTATAATCATGTGAACAATATCAAATCTAGCAACATGAATATAAACTTTAAAGAAGTCAATACCTAGCTTTTACTTGTAACCTTTGTAGACTAATCTCACTTTCAAGCAATCCACTTCTTCATTTGGCTTGTATACAGTTTGTAAACACACTTAACACCAATTGATTTTTTGCCACTGGGAAGGGTTGTAACTTCCCATGTACCATTCCTCACAACAAAATGATTTTTCTGTTATATATATATATATATATATATATCATGTGTGGCTTGCTCAAATGTCACAGGATTACAATCTACAAATAAAACATCTCATACTTCATAAAAAATTATTAGTTAAGATATAATCCTGTAAACAAGCAGGCATGACCTAACGACGTTGAGATTGACTAGATGATTTATTGACAAATAATGAAACTTTTATTAGAAAAAAGAAAGATTTATCAGTACATATACAAGAATCTCAACTTTTGGGATGGTTAAAAGTGATAAACTCCCCTCTAACCATACATGCCTTCCCAACTCCCCATCTTGCTAGATAATTTTTCAAGAGTTGGTGATACAACTAGTAGAGACAGATCATTGATGGGCTGCACATTCTGTTAATCTGTTCCTCAACCTGCTCATAATTTTTTATATCTAAAATCAATGACTTTTTCTTCGTCAGACCAATCCCAAACATTATGTTTATCAAATGTAACATTCCAGTCAAAAATTACCTTTCCATTTTCTAAGTAGTACAGTTGATAATGCTCAATCACATTATTGTACCCAATAAAAATGCACTTTTCACCTTTATCATCAAGCATTTTTTTCTTCTTTTTATTTCATTAGCCGACCCCAAATAGTTGGGATAAGGCTGTTTGTTGTTGTTGTTGTTGTTGTAGACACGTGTAAATGGAATACAACTACACATCCTAAAGTATAAAACATTGGGTTTCTGACAAGTCCATACTTTTTACGAAGTCTTATCTTAAACACTTTTATTGGGAATTTGTTTGACACATGGATTGCACATGCAACGGCTTTTACCCAAAACATAGCTGATAAATTCTTAGATTTCAACATGCATTCAACCATTTCTATAATTGTTTAATTTTTTCTTCAACTATTCCATTGTGTTGAGAAGTGTATTTTGCAGTCAGTTATTGTTCAATATCACTTTTCTTATAAAAAAAAATTATCTCAAGCAGTTCACTACTTTTAGTGGTCCTCAACATTTTAAAATGGAAACCACCCAAAACCCTAAACCCACACAAACCTTGAAACCACCCTAAACCCTAAATCCTAAACCCACATGCATCTGATTTATGGTTCAAAAATAGACTTAGGGTTTTCAAGTAAAATCAACAACGAAAGTAATGCAGTGCAAACGGGAAAATACCAAAAAGTGTTGTAGAATAATTTCCGAAAGCTTCAAATAATTTAAATAAAGGATGTGGAAACAAAATAAATCAAGAATAGGGTTTAGAAACAAACAAGTAGACACAAAAATTTAAGAATCAGAAAATAAAATCACAAAAAATAAGATGAGAAGGAATTAGAACAGAAAAATAGAATAAAATATAAGAAAAGAGCTCAAAAGGGTATTTTTGCAATTTTTAACATAAAATCTGAAAATTACTAAAATACTTCTTTGACACATCATAAAATTCTGAAATTTTTATGACCATTTCTGACGTGTTCCAGGGTTTTATAGTTAAAATTTCATGAAATTCCAATAAAATTTGATGGGTCCAATCAAAGAATTTTAGAAACATGTGAAGGTTCTTTAATGAAGGTTACAAGAAGAAGAATAAGAAAATGGAAAGAGAGGAGAATAAGAAACTACAAGAAAAGAAGAAAGAGAAGGAAAGAAGAAGGAGATACCTTGGAGAAAGAGGGAGGGTGAGGTGGATACTCACAAGTATATTAGGGTGCTACAACCCACATGGAGAAAAGAGGGAAGCTTAGGAGATGGCATCAACCATTGGAGAGGAGAACATAGCTACAGCTACACCTTGAGAATACTCATCTTCAAAAACTTGTTTATTCTTCACTATCAATTTATGGGAGAGGGGTTGCCTTTAAATAGGCTTACAATCTTAAACAATTAGAAACTTGCTAAAATTATAAACTTCATAAAAATTCTAAACTTGTTAGCCAAGTTTTCTAAAATATAAAACTTTAAAAAAACATTAATAACTTGATACAAAAGTTTTCCTAATTTATAGACTTTCCAAAACATAAAATTTCCTAAAGTTTAAACTATTAAAACTTAAGAATTTCTATAAAAAAAAAAAACACTATTCCCATTTTTACTGACACCTTAGTAATTTGGTCATAACTTTCTCTATTTCCCAAATCACCTTAGATTTGCACAATCATGGTCTCCTTAGAAAGGTAATTGAAAAACATATCTAATGACACCAAAATAAGCCAAAAAAGTTTAGTTTTGGCCATAGAAAAATTGGGTCCAATGTGAAAAACGGGATTACAACTAAAATCCCAAAAAAACTAAACTAACCATGGCACTATTGGCCTTATCACAAAAATAACTCACCTCTTAAATAATTAAAACAACTCATACATAACACAAGACTTGAACCTTTGCCCTCTTGTGTTGTGGCACAAACATAAGTTGCATAATGTTGCTCGTATAAATCAAGAAAATCCTATCATCCACATTTATAACAACTTCCATTTGCCTACATAAATTTGAGTGAACTAACTCCACCAGCTCTTTGGCTCTTCATGATTTTCCTACAAGAAAAAAAAAATCTTAATGTTTCTTTCCCAAAATACAAGTTTTACATACTTGGTTGTCAATAAGTGGTAACCAAAAACCATTTCCTTCGAGCAAACTTCAAACTACCAAAATTCATGTGCCTTAACCAAATGTACCACAATCAATCATTACCATTTATTATAGAACTAAAGTAAAGTAAATTTTGTACATTTATTATTTAAAGGAAATAGACATTTTGGAGTCATCTTTACCGTTGCTAGTAATTTTCTGTGACCATGACTAATATAGTACAAACACCCTAGTTGATGCATATATCATATCCTCTTTCTAAGAGTTGCCCCATGCTCAAGAGCTTTTGGAGGAGGCCTAAAGCATTGACAATGTCCAGTATATACTTATGAGACATGTCATTCAAATTAATGGAGAATTTTCCCTTTCCCATCACATGGAATTTTGTATCATTCCTAAACCTATATGTCTAAGCAAATTAACTCATCTAACTTAGGGAACATCTCTTTTCTTCCCCACATATAATTACTACAGCCCGTTTCTATAAACCACTTATACTTATGGTCTTCTTTAGCAATATTGTATGCTAATAATAATGTCTTAGAATTAACATCACTACTTTGAGCAACTTTGGCATGCATCTGTTAAATTTTTTAATCTACACTAAGAGTAGTAGTGACTATATTTTACAATTAAAGCAATGAATTTAAGAATTTTCATCTCTCTTATTTGAATTGTTATCTTTGCCTGTCCACCATCCAAATTTTGGCTTTCTTCCTCTACTTCTGGGATCTTGTTCTCTATGAGTTTCATTGGCTTCTTTTTAGAACTCTTCTTTTTTCCTCTTTTTGTTTAAATCGAATTTGGTGCGCTTTTTTAACTTTACTTTTCGATTTATGGTTCGTCTTCTGTTCATGAGCATAGAGAGAACCCATCAACTTGCCCACCATCGTAATAGTGAGAACCTTCAATAACTGTTACCACATACTTGAGCCACACTGTTAGAATCCAAAGAATTTTTTTTTTCCATCATTTGTAGATTTTCCATCCTTTCACTACTAGTTGTTATCTGATTCACATGAGCCAACATTTGATTAAAGTAATCTACATAATTTTTGACTTTTCATTAAAAGAAGCTCAAACTTCCTTTGCAAGGTATGTAACCTTCATATTCACTAGTATTTTGTGTTATTTTTAATGTGGTGGGAATAAAACAACAATGAAATAAGATAACAATAATTTTCTACTCAATTGTGAATGAGGATTAGTCACTAAACCATGGATCAAAATATCGGGATCGGATAGGATCCGATCCACGGTTGACCCAAAGTTAAAGGGCAGAAAATGAAAATCTGGCTAAGATTGGCCGATCCCGATCCGGATTGCCAGATCCGGCCCAATTCGATGCAGATCTGACCCAGGATTCAGGATTGGGGTTAGTCGATCCAAAGCCGAATCGGCCGATTTTTTGAATCATGCATTGAACACAATCCAATCACCAACAAATAATTCAGTCGTGGATGACCTTGTCAGTCATGAACACCTTTAAGTCGTGATAGGTGATTTCAGTCGCGATTCACTCGTTCAATCGCGACAAATGAGTCTAGTCGCGATTTTCTGTTTTTCAGAGATCTGTCTTCTTCAGTTTTATGGTTAAGTTAATCGATTCATCCGAGTACAGAAGGTTTTGTTATCACATTTCTTGAAGATGGTCAAGGCCTCCCAATAACATGCAAGGGATTGCGGCCAAGCAAACTCCGTGATACAAACTAGCTCAAGTGGAACCATTGTCTCTCTATGGATTTGCACTCTCTGGCAGAGACGAATGATACATCGCTGTGTTCTTAAAGCCCATGAAATCTCAAGGTTTATTTTTGTAGAAAACCCGGTGATGTAACAATGCTGTGAAATAATTTTCTCAAACATAGATCACTCAAGAGATCAAGGTGAGAATATTGAATCTCAAGAGGATGAGAGTTGAGTTCAAGAGTGTGAATCCAAGAGAGCCTTGTTTACAAGAACTCATGGTTGTGAACTTCTCAAGGAAGAGAGTTGAGTTCAAGAATTAAATAAGAAAAAAGAAAGAAAGAGAGAGAAACAAGATAAAGAGTGTAACGTTTTCTTCTTCTTCATCATCAAAGATAGTCTCTAGAAAACGCACAACAACTGCTTGAAACTCTTTGCTTTTCCTCTTCTTTCTCTGAGAAAACCCTAATCCAAAAATCTCTCTTAGTTCTTTCATGCTTACCTTTGTTTATAGAGGGAGAGGGAGAGGCCTGCAGCAACCCTAACCCACTCCCACACATCTCTGCAAATAAAGATGGTGGGAGTGGTTGGTCACCATTCACTCTGCTACTTATGGCAAGAAATTGCTTTGTTTTCGTTCCTAGAAATAGGGTAGTCACAGCCCCTTTTTAATTTTAAAATAGTTCAACATTTTGTACAAATATATCAGGATGTCCCAAGCATGTTTTGTTGTTGTTGTTTGTGTAATTTTGTCAAGAACCAATGCATCCACCGGTTGGAAATTAAAATTATGGGCTTTACAATCTTTCTTTCAGATATCTGTCAATGCATTTTTATGTGCCTAAATAAGATATAGTTCATCTTTTGGTTCCATGTATCCTTAATCTCAACTTTCCATATCTCCTGATATTCAAAAGGGATTTGGATCTAGAACCTCTTGTGCTCAAAGTTCTTTCTATTGTACCTCAGAAGCTGGGGTTGAATCATAGCATCATTCGTCACCATCAACCTTCAATGGATCTGGCTTAATGCCACTTTGAAGAACCAAAGGATACCACTGGCTCACAAATCTCTATGGTGTTAGTGCCCAACACCCCAACAAAACAAAAAACAAATAAGAAAAAACACCTTGCACTCAACTACAATCTAAGAGGGCATATTACATCCTAACACCTTTCAATATAAATACCTATGCTACGGACTTTTATAGGATTTAACTACTACCACAACTCCTACTTTGACTAGAATAAATCATATAATGACTCAGTAGGATAGATTTTATTAAAAGAAACCTAATCCCAATAGACTTGCTTTACTTGATTTCCAACATAAACTAACAGTCTAACAACAATATTTGACAGCTATACCAGCACCAAATTACCACAGAAACCATAGCATATTCCTCTGACTGGAACATATCTAACATGTGTCATCTTTGTAGAACTGCCATAAATATGGACATCGAGAATATGTTTGACAAGACTGTCCTTGTAACTTTAATAGAACGCACATTTGAGAACATTGACATTAAAGTACAGGTTATACAAAGAAAAGTTGCAAGGCATATACCATCAAACATCTCCACTTTGAATCAGGCCATCTATAGGGATCGATATCACCTATCCCAGTCACTACACCACTGCATCTGAAAAAAATAAAAAGAAGAAGTTTGATAGAGAAATAAAACCATGTTCTCTTTGACAGGATTATGGAGGGAAAAACATGTGATTGACCGTGGCAGTTAATCAAACAATAGCATACCTTCTCTCTGCTGTATCTTCCATTTCGAATCTCATTTTGAACCTTGTTCCGATGGATACTGGGTGGGTGATGCTTTTCACATATTTTTGGTAAGGTATGACAAATTCCGCAGGACTTGCCCTGCATTTTAGCATGTTTAATGTTGACTGATTTTGTGGTAATAAATTAGGAATCCTACCAAGCAGAAATCTCTACAAAAGAATTCCTAACTAGTTTTTCCCAATAAAAGCACTAAAGGACGCATTGTTGTAAGGCAAGTGACTCTTATTAGTACAGAAAAGTTTAGAATCTTTTATTGTATTCATTTGGTTCACAAGCACTTTCACAGATTTTGGAGTAAAATGTTATTTTTCTGGTTGGTACAAGGTTCTGAGTATGACAACAACAAAGAGGATGATGATAGTCTGGTCATGGAAATTTCATGAAAACTGTAAAAACTTGAAAACATACACAGTATGCTTTTAATTATATGTTGAGCATACCTTTGCAAGAACACACACACACACACACACAGGAGCAAACCCTAAGGCACACCTTTAGTTAAGAGTTAAAGACTTCTTCTTCCTCTCTCTCAATTTGTTCGTGGAGGTAAGTATTATCTTTTTTTTCCTTAACTAATAATATTTCTATACCTTGGTTTTTATGACTTGTATTAAACAAAATTATATTTTGATTGCCTGGGCAATACCTTGCCTAGGTAGCAGCCCCTATCACCCAGGCTTCACCTGGATGCTTTTGAATACACTGCCACTTTTTCTTTTTATCAATTTTCAAGTACACTTTTTTAATACACTGTTGTCCACACACACACAATGAGATGTCATCCTCTCTGCACATTTCAGAGTACCATTTTTATTCAGGCTATAGTCACTGTCTATAGCCTAAATCCCAAAGAATCTCATTGGGTGTTAGAGAGCTCCATCCCGTTCAGGAATCCTTCTAAGTTAGCTTCTAAATCAGGCATTCTCCCACACCAGCATGCTTTTTCATTGTTTGCTCACCCCTCTCCTGCCTCAACCCTTTCTATTTTCCCCATCTTATTCATCTAGTTAACACCACTCACTGTATTACTCAGCAGTTTTTAAAATACCGACATTATTGCTCAATTTATCATTAATAGGGCTGCAACCTCCAGTTCCTCTCATCTTCTCATTCCTCTCTTCTTTCCTCTTACCCTTCAACCTTAAAAGAGATTTTCCTATTTTCCCATCTATTTTGTATCTTTTTTTCTTATTTCTCTTCCTCTATCCTAATTTTGCTAGAACCTTTTGGCCAAAATTTAGTTTCATAATCTCAATAGATATAATTACCTTCTAGATTTAAATTCTTTGTGAGTCA
This sequence comes from Platanus orientalis, assembly GCA_025762735.1. Classification (NCBI taxonomy): domain Eukaryota; kingdom Viridiplantae; phylum Streptophyta; class Magnoliopsida; order Proteales; family Platanaceae; genus Platanus; species Platanus orientalis. The sequence continues at coordinate 1,340 of JAOXJP010233513.1, read as the reverse complement.
ATGGAACCATCTCATCTTCAAGAAAAAGCAATACATTAGGAAAATTGATGCAGTACGAGACCAAGGAAGGTGATAACTTGAGGGGATATGAGCCCAAAGTAGACTAGAACTGATATTAGGACTTTAAGGGCTATTCAAAGACTAGTTCACAGAGAATTAACAGAGTCTGATACAGGGGCTGATGGGTGAATAAAAACCAGACTAATGTTAAGTGGTATGGAACCTCAGGTTGACAGGTTACAGTAGGAGATAGAAATATGTATGTATACCTGAAAAAACTTGTACAGCCAAAAGCCTCTAAATCATTGGGTTCCAATCAGTCAGCATCAAGTGGCACCCAAAAATTCCAATTCAGAAACACTTGCATTTCATCAAACACCTTAGATACAGAAATACTCACACAGCATTAGTATTGACTGGTGATTTCTTCAAACTTCAAGCATGGAATTCCAGGGTGGATTTAAAGTGATGAGGGATAGGAAGTATAAAGGGGTTTAATGATTAGCAAACCTGTGGAAGGATTTCAATAGATGGATGGTGTAATAGGTTTGGCTGAAGGTATTAAAGTGTTGTAATGAGTGGTTTGAATGTGGAATAAAGAATGGGTTGAAGGGGTATGATGGGTCATGTGATATAGATGGAAGAGAGGAATTTTAATAATAAGAAAAATAAATAAATAACATGGAGGGAAATGTATAATATGCTGGCCGACTGGTTTGGGTATGAAAAGATTGGAATTTTTATGGTAGTAATGTAAGATTGGAACGAAGATAGGGATTCGTTTAGCCGACCCCAAATAGTTGGGATAAGGCTGTTTGTTGTTTTTGTTGTTGTTGTAATGTAAGATTAGGTTTGATATCAAAAGGGAGCAAAAGGAATGGGCTAGGATGTGTCAAAATTCAAAAAATTATATAAAATGAGCATTGTTTGGTCTAATTTTTGTTATGACATACTACAACCCATTTTTCACATAATATGTCAATTTGGTAAATTTCTAAAACTAAACTATTTTTTTGTATTTATTTAATAATTAAAAAATCTGAAAAATACCAAAAAAATCTAGAAAGCATATTTGAACATATTGAAACATACAAAGTATATTCATCTTAATTCTACTATGTTTTTTGTATTTTTTTAATTTTTTCTATTTTTTATAAAAAATTAGCCGACCTCAAATAGTTGGGATAAGATTGTTTTGTTGTTGTTGTTGTTGTTATTGTATTTTTTATAAAAAATCAAAAAATTACATCAAACATGTAGAAGTATAGATCATTTTGAACTCTATCTTATTATATTATATTTCTCCAATTTTACTGTTGTAGACTTGTAATTGTACTTTT
>JAOXJP010233512.1:0-10305 GCA_025762735.1 Platanus orientalis | reverse complement strand
TTAGCACAAACTCATCCTAGCCACCCATCCTAGGATTAATCCTAACCCTACACCTCAAAATTAGCACAACTAACCCTTGCCCTTGATCTAAATATTTGAGGGTTCAATCCCAATCCTCCATTACACCAAATTGAGGCTATAAATAGCCACAATTTTGTGTAGCCAAGGGTTGACAACTGAGAGAAAAAAGAAGAGAAGAAGAAGAAAAAGGAAATCAAGTAAAGCCCTAACCCTAAACACTCCCCCAACCCAAAGTAAGCTTTACAAAACTCTTAGCCTAGTTCTTTTTATTTAAACATGCTGCCATACTGCTAAAAAATTTCTATTACATGCTTTGAATTCGGGTTACATGGTGAAGGCTTAACTGCCTCAATTTGTGTTGATTTCTGAACTATGCTAGTATAGAATTTTTATTGATTTTTGTATAGTTCAAAATGAGCCCAAATTTTAGAATGTTGTTCAACATACATATGTTTAGTCTTGTATTTAATTTGGTAATTTTTCAAATTTAGAAAGGCCTTGAATGGTCCCCCAAATAGATCCTAAAATCTAGGACTTATGTGACATAGCTCAACTGAATTTTTGTTGATTTTTGTTTGAATTTTTTATAAATGATCTTGAACTAAATTTTATATATGTTATTCCTTAATCAATTGTCTACCTTCATGCATAATTTTAGGATTCTTCAAAAACCCTAAGGGGTCCAAAACTTGAGAAATCCAGCTACTAGATTTGTTCCCAGTAACTAACACCTAAATTTAATAGAAATAAAATTCAAGTGTTGAACAAACAAGCGTCAAGGATAAAATCAAGAGTTAAGATCTGGGACCCACCCCAAGGAGCCATGATTTTTCGTAAACCTGTCTTCAGGCTCTTATAACCCTCTAAAGTCCAATCATATGCTCAAACACCTCTATGGGCCCTAATTCCTCTTCCAGCACCTAAATTTAATTTTAGGCATTGAGTAGAGAAATTCAAGCATTAGAGTGGATTTCAGGCATTAAACTTGTGTTAAAAATCACATTTTCAAAATCAGCCTAAGTGTGTCTATAACCTAGGTCTAGCTCAAAGACCCAAGAGAAACCCACCCCTTTGGGTCCCACCAATGTGGCCCAAAACCCAAGGCTGGTTGCTAATCCCAATACCTAACACCTGAATTTATTCTGAATTAAATTCATGCATTGAACATTTAGGCGTCAGACTAAAAGTTAGGTGTTAAGTCTGCATAAGTTGACCACTCTGCCTTCTTTTAGAGGATAAATGTCTACCTCTATGGGGACCCCACCTTCAGGGAATGACTATTCTGATCCTAGAAAACACCCCTCTACCCTTCTGTCAGAGTCCCACAGCTCTAGGGCCCATGCAAATGCTAAAAAACCCAAACCAAGTGGTTGACCCAGTCAACCTCCAATGCTTTAAAATTCAGGCGTTAACTTTAAAAATTAGGTGTTAAGCCTATGTTAAATGGCCCAACTACCCTCTTTAGGGGAGCATATCTCCACACATGTAAAGGCTATAACTCCTAAGGTTTCATGATGTAACCCTAGAGAACACCCTCTGACTTTACCCAAGGATTCCACAACATTAGGACCCACAAAAACACTTAAATAAATCAGGTTAAAATATTGATCTAATCAGCTCTCACCGCCTAAATTTCACCCTGAATTAAATTCAGGCGTTGAAAAACTAGGTGTTGGGTTAAAATTTAAGCGTTAAGCTTGAGACACAAAAAAACATAATCTTTTATCCTTTCTACTTTTTGTGTCAGGGTTAATTCCAATCCGAAAGATATGTCAATAAACACTTTAGAGGGTTCCACCATCCCTCTGAAAGTCATAACCATGAGGGGCTTTCCTGTTAGTTAGATGATTTAACATAAAGAACAGCTTCTGAATTTTCCAAAAACCAACACCTGATTTTTCTCTAAATTAAATTCAGGCGTTGGAGGTAAATTCAAGCGTTAAGCTTGAAAAAATTACAGTAATCAACACCTTCCACATTTCACAAACATGAACTTTAACATAATTCAAAATATGTATAAATGAAAGAAGTCACCCTAAAAAGGTAGGTATTTTGGTTGCCTAACACCTTCCCCAAATGCAACTAAACAACTTACCCTTAATCTTAAGGACTTAGACCAGTTTTAAGAGTTAAACCCCTAGGCCTACGAGTCTAGACTTCCCCTGTTCAACCAATGTCCAACTCCATCGGTTAACCCCGAGTTGGTGGCAACTCCCAGAAAAGCCTAACCCCTAAAAGAGAGGGCGTTAGCAACCCGCCTGCGTCTAGCATCAAGCCGAAGAGTGGGCCCGAAAACCACGAACAGGCGGGGTAATCCAAACCCCGATATCCATACCTGCTGAAAGCCTTGTAACTCTTTTTTGATACATCACATGATGTTGTAATGGGTATTTTGGTTAATATAAAAGATGCTTATGTATTCTATGTTTATTAAAACCACCTCCTTTTTATTAAAATAAAATCACCCTCCTTTTCATCAATGAATTACTTATGGGAGCAAATATCCTGTCCATGACACCAGGGGATGTCATATATAATAAAATGGGTGGGAATTTGAAACTTCATCTAACTCCCACCCATTTTATTCCACATGATGTTGTTGCCAGTGTCATTTATTTCAAGGGAGCAAATTTCCTGTTCAGGATGGTGTCTAAGGCACAAGGTGGCTTCATTTGGAACAAAATGGGTGGGAATTTGTAATTTCATCTAATCTCTACCCATTTTATTCCATGTGAAGTCACCCGGTGTCCTGGACACCAAATACTAGAGAAAACAACTACTTCGTTATTTCAATTACGTATATGTCTTCATCGTTGTCAGACTTTGGTTTCTTTTTTTAACAAATGTTCTACTCTCAAATTGTCTATTCCTCCATGTTATACAAGGACGAGCACTTGATGGTTTTAGTAGAGGCATGATGAGGAGCAAAGTCCAATAATGTGGTATATAGTTGAAATGGAGAAAAGCACCGAGCACTGGACAATTTTTTTATTTTGTGAATGAACGCTTGTCAATTCTGAGGGTCTCCTTTTTGATGGGCAATCTGTATCGCCCATAATATCCCTCTACATGGTTGAAATTGAGGGAGTGTCCAACCAAAGGATATAATTACCTAGCTATATGATCATATCAAATATTTTGACTTGGGTGACATTGTTTTCCATTAATTAGATCCCATTAGTATTGGAACTCATTATCATTAATTTCTAGGGCTATATATTATACAAAGGTCAAATTGAACATTTATCATACATAATGTTCATTTCACAAATTAGAGTGACTGAGTGCCGTGAAGGGAGCAAAAGAAATTATACTTCCAACCTATGACATACAAGTGGTCGCATTCTTATGTTTTCAGTAAATATATTTGTATGGCAAATCAATTGGCTTGGCTTCTCCCACTAGAGCTTGTTGTGGCTCCAAGTGTGGTAAGCAGAACTACAAGAAGAGACTAAAGAATAAAGCTCAAGAAACATAATGCATATTCATTTTTTTCTTATTTCTCAAACTTAGAATTTCAAAGATGTGGATGATTATTAATTGATGTCTGTATTTCTTTGATTCTCAAATCATGTATCTCCTATTAAACCAATTCGACCACTCAATTTTTGGATAACTATCAAGACCTATGGTACCAAATTCTTCAAGGAAAATTTTGTTTAAAGAAGAAACTACAGGTTGCATTGAAATAAAATGTAATATCTATCTCCATCTCACTATGAAAAAAAATGTCAAAGAAGGAAACCGTAATCTCATCCATTACTATTTACATAATAACTTTTTTTTCTACAAAAGTCATATTTCAAATAAATACCATTATATTCTCAAAATTGTACAAATGAGTGAGCTCCACCTCTTAAAAGAAAGAACTACACTTGCAAATTCTTTTAACATGGGGATTTTGTCTTTTTGTACATGATGCAAAAAGCTACAGAAAAAATTGCTACAGCTAATTACTTGGCCATAAAGAATCATCCGTTTCCTTTGTCTTTCTATATCTATGCATCCAAGTTAAAAAAAAAACACCTGAATTAAGGTTGGAATTCCCAATCTGAGCTGCCAATGCAACCCGAACCTACCAAATTCCCAAATTTAACCTGTCAACTTGAGGTTAGAGTTGGTCTTTCCCATCCCTGTTGATATGACTTAACTCATCTGAACCTGACCTAACACCCATTTTTTAGGAAGGAACCCAGCAATTATTGACTTAATTTCTAGTTCTGTTGACCTTTCTCAAGCCTATTATTGGCATCCACTCAATGAAAACCTAGATTAATCTTAAACATACCCAACTTGATCCATTGCCACAACTGATTAAAACTTAATTAGATGATAAACCATTCAAAATAAATTGATGGAAGGAATTAAGAAGAGTATTGGGTTACATATGAATTATTGTAGAATATTATAAAAGAATAATTTAAATACTACTCTAGTTGTTAGGCAAAGCATTGCTCAGTCTGATATGGATTCTTTCCAGTCGGGATTTGGTAGGACTCCTAAAGTTAACCTAAAATAGGAATGGCATGAGGGGCTGACACATCAGTGCCAAAAAAGTCATACACTTTTTGGGGATGCTTTTCGTTTTTTGGGCACTGATGTATCGGCCCCTGATGCCATTCTTACTTTAGACTAACTTTAGGTTATAAAGTATTGGGAGTAATAAATTTTGAATGTATTTCTATATTTTATGTTCCAATTGATTTAAATTATTTATATAAATTATTAGAGCTGTTAGCAATAAATATTTTTAGTAGATTCAATGTTTTTATTTAGAAAATATAGTTTTATTCTATACTAGATTTTTTTTTTTCCGATAAATATATTCATTGATCCTAGCATGCTAGACATTCTTAAGTGATCCATCAGATAATTCTGGAATTTTTGTCTTGGAGGAAAAAATATATATTTTGAGCATATCATCCATGTTCATAATTTGGACTTTCTTCTCTCATAATTTTCCTCTTATTCATTTCCAACATAAATTTATTTTCAACTCAATATAGTCATAGTTAAAGTCACTTGCAAGGACTATGTAACATTTTATTGAAAAAGTAGCGTCTAGGATACCATATAATTATTTACATTCACGTGCTATTTCCAAATAAATTATACGAAATCAAAAAGATTATGTTTTATTCCTTATGAAAAGATGGCGGCTCCCTATTAGTTATAGTTACATGAGTATTGAGTAATGCTTAATTTATCTGTAATAATTATAAGAACAATACTAAGGAGATCGCCTTCATGCTGGTAAATGACCGCATTGCATTTAAAAATCAGTGCAAGCAAATGTTCTGTCCAGGGTTTTTTATGTCCTACCGTGTCCTTTACCACAGGATGACATGTGATGGGCTTTTGAATTTGGTTCCTCTTTTAAATAGTGAGAAAACGCTCATTTGAACATTTATTAGCCTTGGATTTGGTGAGACCACTAAAGTCAAGCCTAAGGTGAGACTGACATTAAGGGCCAACACATCAAACACTGAAAAAGTAACTTACACTTTTTTGGGGAATGCTTTTCACTTTTCAGTACTGATGTGTTGGCCCCTGAAACCAGTCTCACCTTAGGCTGACCTCAGGTGGTCTCACCAAATCCTCAGGGACATATATTTTATGGTTTTAATCTTGTACATCTCATTTTTATGAGTGTGAATTTGATGTGCCTCCCTAACGTCACCTCACGTGCAGGGGGAGGGACACATGACGTTTAAAAGTGATATACACTTGGTGTAAATCACTTTTGGGCACCATGTGTTCCCCCTGCATGTGAGGGGACTTCAGGGAGACTTTAAGTGGGCACCCTGAATCTTGGGAGCATTATTATGGGTAACCATTTTTTCATTTGAAAACTGTTTTTAAAGTTTTAATCCTATACACGCAGCCTTTGTTTGTAAGACATGGTAAGACATAAAATCTTGGACAGAACATTTATTCTCTCATGAAAATACTCAGATTTTTTAAAATCGCCATGAACCAAAATGCAGGTCAAGAGGTCGCTATGGGATAAGAATCTTGGAAGCATCTCCTTTGGTCCTTACAAACTTTTCACCAGAAATAGAAGATAAAGGAAATAAAGAAATAAAAAGGAAAGAGGAAGGTGGAAGACTTTATTTCATTAATGCAGTTTTCCTCTTCCCACTGTATCACCTATTCATCACCACTCTGAAATACGATTCTAAAGGGTCAACCCAGCCTTGGCCTGAACCAGCTTTATGAGTGTGAACCCTCAGTTACATTTGATGTGCTTTGTTGTTCTTCACATGATCTCGCGGTGTGCTTCATTCTTTGATATTTGTATAACCCTTACCCACATACTTGCACTACATATTTATATTCTAACATGGGCTTGACAATACATCAACAAAACTACTTATCGGATAGTCCAATCTACCCGGATGGACTAGAATCCATAGAGCAGGATCCCTTAACTCATGGAAAGTATCAACCATTGATTCCACTGCAGCAGTTTAAGAGGTAAAGCCCTCCTCACGCTGAGTAGGTTTCTGTTCCTAAGGCAGCTCCTGGGCATGCTCCTCCCTGCCTTTGGGCAATTAAAAAATAACTACATTGTTACATCTCGGTGGATGGATCCCATTGGCTGTATAAAAACTAGGTGTTGGCCGAATAGTTACGCAGGTGTGGGTGCAAGTGTCACATGGCATAGAATCTGGTCTTTCTTGAGATACCACGTGCCAAATCAGATTGAGTGACCAAAAAGAGCCATTTTTCCAGCTACTGAATTTGATTTAGGTGATTTAGGAGGGGAAGAGTTCATCCTTCCGAATGAGTTCTTTTTGCCTCGGATGCAAGAACTTAACCACAAAATTAAAAGTGATGATTAACAATGCAAATATCACAAGATTAAACTAAAACAAGCAAAATGAATATGTAAAATTCACTAGCAGAATACTTACAAAATTATCAATCATATACCAAGGCTTCATGGAGCTTGAATACAGAGAATTAAAGACTTTCAAACATAAAAACTAATAATCTAAGCCTAACAGAAGGAACTTAAAGGAAACTTAAGAGAAATCTCATTGAGAATGTTGTCTTGTTGATTGATTGTTTGGAAGGAGACCCTTCTCAATCGTTCTTGCTCCCTTAATAGGTCTCCATTGATTAGTTATGCCAACTTCCTTGAAACTCCCACGACCAGCACTAGCACCATTTTTGTCCTTTCAAAATTTGTAACCACTTTTCCACATGTCATTCTATGGTAAGTTTCATCCTTTTTCTTTTTCTTACCCCTTTTAAGCCACATGGTAACTTCTCTTAAAGTCCAAATGTCTCATCCTTTGTTGTAGGTCCCACTAGTCACGTGGGCTGCAGTTTTCGAGCATAACACTGACCGTGCTAACCTTAGATTGCAATTCAAGTGAAGGAGACACATCCACTATGGTTAAAACAGAGTTAAAAGTTGTTTTGGGCGATTACAACAGTTTTGCTAATTTTGAGAGTATAGGTCCCATTCTTCGAGTTTGACTTGAGACAAATGTATGAAGAGGTATAATGGGAGTTTGTAATGATGAAATATAGATGAAAGAAATCAGAAAGTGGCTTCCCATGTATATTTTGATAAACTAATTGCCCTTTAAGTGCTTAAAATGAAAATACAATCCGTAAACCATCTAAAAGATCCTTAACCAATATTGGAGAAGTATAACCCCAAGGTTAACAAATGTTAGGCCAAGCTAGAACATAATGGGGTGCCCATAATAGCCTCTCTCTCTCTCATTCACACACTGCCCAAAATGGATTTTTTAAAGGGCAAAATTGTCAAAAAGAGAGTTAATTTTAGTTATTATTTTTATTATTTTTTTTACCCCTGATTAGTTGTCAAAGTTTTCAAATGAACCAAATAAAAATAAAAAATCACCAAGGAGAAGTAATACCTCTTCATCATAGCAACAACATCTACTGCCTTTTGTTGTCCTTCTACTGATTAATATCATCATCTTCATCGTTCTCACTACCTCAATACAAAAAGCCCAACCGATTAAATCCCATTCTTCGGTTTTCTCTCTTCTCCAACAACCTAGATGCACTAACCACATTCTATATGGATCAAGATTCCACCCATCATCTTCTGTAGTCCCACAATGTTCTTTGCTTTGCACATAACTTGGATGAACCTCCGCCTAATTCTTATGGTATTGGTTACTGTTTTTGCCATTTAAGTGGAAAAGTTTAGTTAGATTTCTGTATATTTTAGTGGAAAAGTTCAAGTGAGTTCACCTTTCCTCTTCAAGCATGGTATCAATTACTCTACTTTGTTAATTTCATTGGAAAACATCTTTTCCATTACCAAAAAGAACTCCTATTATTAATCATGACATTTGGTGGATCACAACAAAACGTTCTAATTTCATTGGTAAAACAAAAAAGAAGTGGGTTTTGAATGTGATGATGATGATTAGAATTGCACAACCATCATTCATTGGATGTAGCAGGGGGTGAAAGAAAAAGAAAGAAGATACAGAAAAAAAATTCATATTGTTTCAATCTTCAGTGCAAGAATGGAATGGAAGTGGAGACGCCATAGATTAGGGAATTTTGGGTTCTTTAAATTTCACTGTCAAAAGGCTAAAACTCAATGGGGATCATTTAGAGCTCTTTTGATACTAATCAGAGCTTCCTCTAACAAATTTCCATATCCTACTCCATCTCTCTCTCCATCCAAACCACTCCTCAGTCATTATTGAAAGCAAGTGTCCGTCAAAATCGAGGCTGCAAGTTTGAGTCACCATGTGATTTAGCGAAGGCCAAGTAGCATCCTTGTTTTTGCTCCCATCAGTGGTTATTACCTTACTCGTTGGAAACTCACTTCTTCCTGTTGGACTTGGGAGCCTGAAACAACATCTGATTTGGCATACTCATCCTCTGACTCAGTGAATCATTTCCATCTAGAGCAAGGTTGCTACTCTAATTCAGCGTAAGATACATCTTCGTGAGTGGGTAATGACCCTAGAGTCTACAGAATAGCACTAGAGAGTGAATTTCCGGTGAGAGATTTAATATTTGATATTTCTGATGTGAATGATGGTTTAGGGGTAGAAAAATAATTAGACATCATGAAAGTCCAATTTGGGCAAGGTAATGGTTTACCACACTTTTTGGCAAATTCAGTAAAACTTGGGTCCGATCTGGCAAATTTCCCTTTTTATTATCATCCAAAACCTCCAATAAAACTATCATTCATGGAAAATTAGGAGACATGCCTTTCCAATAGTGTCACTAAACCATGCAATAACTCTTGAATCATTTTTTTAAATCATTTTCTAGACTAAGTGTAAGTCAAGATTTATCATAACATGCTCTGCTTCCTCTAAAAACATGTATTAACCTTTGAATCATTTTATAGAACGAGAGTTAGGATTTACCACACAACACTGAGCTTTTTTTCAACTCATAAGAAGATGACCTGGCACCAATCTTCTTTGGAATCAACAGCATGAGGCACTCCTTTCCCTAGCTGACCCACGATATAAAGCACACAATACTAAGCTTCCTCAGAATCAACAGCAAGAGGCATTTAGCACTCTCCTCTCCCTAGCTGACATAGGAAATTCAAGTTCTAAGTCCACCTTAGATCCACATTTATTTAACTTCACCTCATCATATATCAGAGCCAATGACTTCTCTTTGAAATTAATCCTTTGAAGGAGAAGATGAAGCATTTGTAAGAACAAACTACTAATACACTAATCATGTGATTCACACGCTCATTAACTTAGAAGGGATTTTTGCCAAATCGGTTCAAAAATTTGGCATAAAAAAAAGTAATTAAATATCACTAAAAACTGATTTCAAAAATATTTTATTTTGCTTCATTATTGGCAATTTTACCAAAAATTTTAACTGGTTTGGCAAAAATCCCAACTTAGCAAATTTTTACTAAGTACATACATATATATATATATATATATGAATGAGAGAGAGATAAGAATAGCATGCAAACCACACTGACTTAAAAGGAGCCACCTCACCCATTATCGTGCATTGATTGACACGTGATGTGTTTTTGAATTTAATGTCTTTTATTGATCACATACTTTTTCAACTGAACACTTTTTTGGACCTTTTTACCCCCAAAAACAACACATGTCTGTTTATAATTCACCATATACACTACAGAGGCATTTTTATCACAGATAATTTACTTTAAATTATGATACATATTCACCAAATTAACCATCATAAACAAGTTCTTGTTGACAATACCAATGAGTGATATTGACATCAAAGCATTGCTTAGAAGGGGACCCCCAACGTTAGAGT
>JAOXJP010233511.1:0-10305 GCA_025762735.1 Platanus orientalis | reverse complement strand
AATTATTTAATAATCCAAAAATTAAAAAAATATATTTTCTAATAAAAAAATGTAATTAATTTATAAGTTCTACATTAATAATGTTCTAAAAAATACATTGATTCATGCCTTCATGGTGTTAATTGAATTTTCAATTTTTTATTAATTATTTAATAATTCAAAAATAGAAAGTTTTTTTTTAAAAGTTCTACAATATTAATGTTCTAAAAAAATACATTGATTCATGGTGTTAATTAAAAATTGAACTTATTTTTATTATTTTTTTAATAATCCAAAAATAAATAAAAAAATTTTTAATAAAAGAATGTAATTAGTCCACAACTTTTTTTTTAAGTTCTACAATAATAATGTTCTAAAAACATACATTAATGTTTTTTTTTTTTACAGAGATGGCATCCGAAGATGTAGGTGGGAGAGAGTGCAAGTCGTAAGGGCAAAACTTCGGAAGACATAAGGTGGAAGTTTTGTGTGCTGTTGACAAAGAACAAGAAGAAAGTAAAATGCAATTTTTGTAATAATGAATATTGGGGTGATGTGACTAGGTTTAAGAATCACCTTGTTTATGTAAAAGGTGAAATAAAAGGGTGCTCACAGGTGCCAAAAGAAATTATGGAAATGATGAATCAACACCTGCGTGAAGCAAAAAATTTGAAGATTGAGGAGAAAAAAAAAGTTGAACTTTATGAAGAAATGAGGGGATCTAAATCTAGTAAGTATGATGAGGATGAGGACGTTAGAGATGAAGTGGAGGCCGAGCTCCTACAAATAATGAAGGAGAGTAGAAAGACTGCCTACACAGATGAGTTGAGACAACGTTCAGTTTTTTGTTTTCCTAGTGGCAGTCAGCATATGCCTAGTAGTTTTAGTGGTTCTGTGTTAGGGAGATATGGGAGCATGAGAGATAATCCCATTGATCTTAAGAGGGAGGCTATATGAGCACAAAAACAATTAGAAAGGACTAGAGATACAGGTACGGCAAAGGCAAATACTAGAATTTACAAAAAATCTGGGAATAAACAAAAGAGGCTAAAGAATATGTTTAGCAAGAAATCATTTGAGGAAGTGGGCCAAAGTATATGCAAGTGGATGGTGGCTAATGACATCTCATGGAATTCATCAAAAGGTGAATTATTTCAGCTTATGATGGATACCATTGCAAAACACGGTCCTGGGATTAGAGCCCCTACACCTAACCAGTTGAGTACCACATTTTCGGATTGAGATGTTGAAATGTTGAAAGATTATATTCATGGGTTACAGAAAAAATGGCCTAAGTATGGATGCATTGTTATGTGTGATGGGTGGATAACAAAATCTCGAAGACCATTGATTAATTGCACGGTATATTCAAATCGCAATATGATATTCTACAAGTCAGTGGACACCACGGGATATAAGAAGACGAAAGAATACATATTCAAGCTTATGGATAAAGTGATTGATGAGATTGATGAGAGTCATGTTGTCCAGATTGTGATGGACAATGAAGCAAGTTTCAAGGCTACAAGAATGATGTTGAAAAATAAAAGGGAATATCTTTATTAGACTTCATATGCTGCCCACTGTTTTGATTTGATGTTGGAGGATGTTGGAAAACTAAAAGGCATTCGTGAGACCTTTGCCAAAGGGAGGGCTATAACCTCTCTTATTTGCAATAATACCCAAACAGTAAATATTTTGAGATCATATACAGAGGGACACGACTTACTCCACCTTGGGATTACTAGATTTGCCACAGAACACGTGATATTGGAGAGTCTCGTCAGGTACAAGGCTCAATTGCAAAAACGTTTCACTGATTACGAAAATAGAAAACCGAAGCGTATGGTAGAACAAGTTTTTGATATAGTCCTCACACATGGGTTTTGGTAAACCTTCTAAAAAATTATAGACCAAGATAAAAAGCCCACAATAGCAGTTATATAAAGCAATTGATAGGGCAAAGGAATCCATCAAAGACAAACTACCACACAATTACAATAAGTATTGGGAATGCATTGATGCAAGATGGAATAACACACTCCATAATAACTTGTATGCGACAGGTAATAAATAACCTCTCTTACAATATCCCCTACATGACTTTCCCATGCCCCTCTCCCTCACCCCTTTCATCTATGCTCCGTGCTTCAACTGGACCCTGCCTTGGACACCACCCTCTTGCTTTTTTCTTTTTTCTTCTATAAAATTCCCAACGACCCAAGCATAGAAGGATTGAGACCAGGGCATAGAAAAAGAAGGGGTTTTTTGGTGTTTGGAGCTCGATGGCTCATATGCAAAGAACCCTTTACTAGGTTGCTCCCCCATCTTTCATTGCCCAAAATCCCATCTCTCTCACAACTGATTGTGTTCATACCCCTTCTCTCAATACATTTCTTTTTCTTTCACTTAGACCACACTTGGAGACTTCGCACAACGAAACCCATTCTTTCTCAAGCTCTCATGTAGTGACCAACGAAACCCCTTTATCTCTCTACCCAACAGTAAAAGAACTTTCTATTACCAAACTAACACATCGGGTTTGGTGTTATGTATTGCAAGGTTGTGTAACTATATACTTTATGGTATGTACTATGAAAGATTGTTTACCAGAGTTCATCTCCGATGAAGGAGGAGGATATTTTCAGTGTCGTGAACATAATATTTGATTAGTAAACATCGAGAGGAAGTCCTTTGAATTTAGGAAGGAGTATGAAGGAAATGCTACGGTGATCCATATTACGGAGAGGAGGAAAGGCTTTACCGTGTTCATACGCTTTTGCTGGTCCTATGCACAATGGTTTTGCGAGACGCTGGATATGGCATGTAGGGAATCGGAACCCTTTGGTATCGTATGCTCAGTTGATGATGGCTGTAGAGTGTTGATCATCAAGGGAGGGGCCAATAAACTCGGGAATTTTTTGAGAGTCTCTGAAACGACTAGAAGCGGTAAGGGGCATGCAGTGATATTTCCTAGGAGGCCTGGGTCTTCGGGATGGGCAAGTGTGGTGTTCATCCTTCATCAGTATTTTTGGGAGGGGGGGCTGTGGCGGATGTGAGAGGTCTGTGCCCTGATAACAATTCCACGGCCCTCTTTCCTCCTCTTACGAGAGTTTATGAGCCTCAATCTTATGTGAGACACATGGAGGGGGAAGCATTCAAGCGAAAGGGAGATCGGTCTATTCAACTAGTTTGTGTGAAGGCTGAAAGTAGTGGGGATGTGTGGTCCAGGATGCTGCTATGCTTCCGTCGCTCTATGGAGGCGGATTGGACGGAGATTGCTTGGGGTTCTGAGGAATGGTTGCATAATAGGCATTCCTTGTCCTGGATTCCCTATGACGACTTCCGGGCCATATTCATTTGTCACTCGGTTCAGGAGGTGGATCGGCTTTGCAATTGGGGGGGACAGGATGTTGAGGAGGATATGCTTGCTTTCAACAGGTGAGTGCCTGACTGTCTTGCCCTGCAACTGGAGTCTCTATTCAAGCGTAGGTGGTTAAAGGTGTGGGGTCTCCCCTTGGATTGTTGGTCCATGGCGAACTTTATGGTGATCAGAAAGGCGTGTGGGGGTCTCAGGGCGGTGGACAGGAAAACGTTAGAATGCAAAGAGTTGCGATGGGCCAGATTAGAGGTGGAAGCAGGAGACTTGAGTGGGATTCCTTGCCTGCTATCGATTATGGTAGAGGGCAAGTTTTTTTCCGGTGGTGATCTCCATTGAAGGGGAGACCTCACTGTCCAGGGGGACGCAGTTGGAAGGGATTAGTCGCCAGAAACAAGAAGAGGTTGCTGCCCATGGTGGAGATCCCGTGGGGGGAAATCACGAAGCGATGCTAACCGATGGCTCTGACAACTTGTCTTTCATGTGGGGGAAGTCATCGGCAGAATTTGAATTCGCTTTCCCCATGGGGAAGGGCTCCTGCAAGGGGGTGGCTGCGCATCTGAAGTCTCAATCCCATCTTGAGAATTTTACAGCGAGGATTAGGGAGATGTCCACCTTTACAGATGAGGCTCAGAAGGGATGTCGTGTGAAAGTGGACTGCCCATCCCATGATAAGGGGCCTCATGGGAATTCGGGAGTAGCCGTCATGAATGAGAGGGAGGGTAGACCAGTGGTTGGGTCGCTGGCTGGACCGAGTTTCAAAGTGGGGTGGCGAAGGGAGCTTGGCCTTGTGGTAAATGGGCCGAAGGTTTGGGGTACGGTGGGCCTTACTACGTCCTAATGGGAATGGAGGCCCATTGTTTTGGACTCAAAGACAGTTAGGGTTGGGAAATCCATCACGGTCGAAGGAGAGTCCTCTTTCGTCCCAGACTCTCCTCTAGGAGGGCCCTCCCTCACCTCTCCTGTTAGTGAGGAGCGCCGGGAAACTACAGACGTCCTGGACGACGAGATTTTGGCAATCTCTTGGCAAGCAACATCAAAGACGATGGAAGAAAGGGGTCTGGGGAAGCAAGGGGATTCTGGTGTTGAGCCAGGGGATATGCTGCGGTGGTATGGGGATTCACCAGTTGGGGTTTTTTCTTTTGATCCGGAGGAGATTGAACTGCCAGAAGATTGGGTGGATCCAATTGTGGGGCCTATGGTGGGTTCAAAAGTTGTTGTGTATGCGTCTAGAGGGGAGCCACTTGTAGTGACGACTTCACTGAATAAGGTGAAAGGTGGTTTGAGTGCTTTGGGTGATGGTGATGTTTCGGCTGTTGTTCCAAGATTTCAGTGGTCGTCTTTTCTAATAGAATTGGGGTACAGGGATGGGAGAGGTAGTAGCAATTCTGCGGAGCACCTGTCTGAAGTCCCTCAGAGTCTGGGGTCATCGGATTCGACTGGGGATCTTTCTCCTCTATCGGGTGCTTCCACTACGATGTTGTAGGGGGGAGCTTCCAACGAATGTTCTGATCAGTCTATGTTGGGATTTTTGAAAGGGGGGGAGAACTACCAAGAGAACCTAACTTTGGGAGGGGGCGTTACTCCAAACAGCTCTAGCTGTGCCTTTGAGAAGTCGATGTTCACACCAAATCATCTTTTTCATTAGGTTCGCCCCTCGAACTCCTTACATTTATTACCTAATTTCAATTTGTTTGCTTTGCATCCGGTTTCGTAGTTATGCAGGATGGTTTGTTTGGCTAATGGGGGTGAGGGCTTTATCCAGCCTGACAATGGTGATATCGGGGATCTTTATGCCAGTGACAGAAAGGGTGAGAGTCGTATAGTTCCTTTTCAGAACCCTAAACCGGGGCTTAATGTGGGTTGTGTTATGGAGGTTGAGCTGCTAGCTAGAGTGGAGTGTCGTGAGGGATTGGTAAATGGTGTGGGGTGCAATGAGGAAGGGGGAGAAGGGATGGTTACTCCGAATTGTCTCAAGTTTCCGAATTCCAATTCCCCTTGGGGGGTGGCTGATCAGAATAAGGAGATATTGTCGGAATAGGTGGTTAATAAGTTAGGTGATTTTGGTCCTTTCTTGGGTATGTCATATAAGGGTTTCGAAGATGAGGTTATAGGTTTATTTAGATGGATTGAATTTCAAAGAAGGGGCAGGGGATCTCATGGGAGGAAGCCTGACTCGATGATTGACAAAAAACTAAGGATGGAACTTAAAAGATTGGAGAGTAGAGTGAATTATGAGAAGACTGAAGGGAAGAGGAATGATGGAGTATCGAGGAAAGGAAGGGGTTCTTTAATTGTGACCCATGGATCTTAAAATCCTCTCATGAAATGTTAGAGGGATGGGCAACAGGGATAAGAGGACCACTATTCTTCAGAATATTGGGAGTTCGAGACCGAATATCTTTTGTATTTAAGAAACAAAGATTCAGTTAATGATTGAGTCGTTTGTTAAGGAAGTGTGGGGGCCTAGGCCTTGTGGGTGGCTAGCTCTCCCATCTTGGGGAACCTTTAGGGGCATTCTAGTGATTTGGGAAGTTGACAGAATTGAAGTATTGGAGCATATTTTAGGGGTTTTCTCAGTTTCAGTGAGATGCAGGGTAAAGGGTATGCTGAATGAGTGGGTGTATAGACCCAACCAAAGAACAGAGGTTTCTAATTTCCTGCAGGAGCTAGACAATATCAAGGCTCTATGGGAATTGTCTTGGTGCATTGGGGGAGATTTCAACCTAATCAGGTTTTCTTGGGAGAGGAGTGGTGGGAGTGAGTCTGGAAGGGATGTGAGCATGGACAACTTTAGGGCTTTTATCGATAGATGGGAATTGATCGATGGTCCTCTCAAGGGGGCTAAATTTACTTGGTCTAGTTTTCAGCAGTGCGTTATTTTGAGTCGGCTTGATCGGTTCCTTTTTTGTGGAGAGTGGGAAGATTTGTTCTCGGATCACTATCAATCTATGTTGTCCAAAACAACCTCAAATCACTTCCCCATTTGTTTGGGGGAGTTATAGGCTCGTTGGGGGGCCATGCCCCTTCAAACTTGAGGAGATGTGGTTCCTGGAGTTGGATTTTATGGAGGTGGTAACTAATGAGTGGAATAGTGTGGAGTTTTCTAACAATCCGAGCAGGAAGTTTGCTATCAAGTTGAAAGCGTTGAAATGTAGGCTTAAGAGCTGGAATTAACTTTCAGGGTCGTCGTTAAAAGGTTTTATGGATGAGTGCAAAAAAGAGATTAGGGCTCTAGAACTTCTAGAGGAAGAGTGCCCTTTGTCCTTTTTGAAGATAAGCGAGAGAGGGAGACTCAAGAGGGATTTTATGGAGTTGGCTTTGAAAGAGGAGACCTTTTGGAGGCAAAGATCTCGGGTTAGGTGGTTGAAGGAAATAAAAACACAATTTTTTCACAAAGTGACGTCCCATCGTAAGATTTCCAATGGGTTATATGGTTTGAATATTAATGGGCGGTGGTCACAAGACCAAGGAGAGATCTGAAAAGAGGTGGAAGAGTATTGTCGGAATCTTTACAAGGAGGACCAGTTTGTGTGGCCCGGTCTTGATGGGATGACCTTTGATTGCATTTCTGGGGCAGATAGGAACATGCTTGAGAGGAGGTTCACCGAGGAAGAGGTGTGGAAAGTGGTCTTAGGGATGAAAGGGGATAAAGCTCCAGGCCCAGATGGGTTCTCCATTTCTTTCTTTTAAAAGTGTTGGGACATTATAAAATATGACTTGATGGAGGTGTTGGAAGAATTTTACTATTCGGAGTTCTACGAGCATTTAAATGAAACTTTCATCATATTAATCCCAAAATGTTTGGATGCAAAAGATCTAAAGGATTATAGACCTATCAGTTTCATCAGCAGTGTACATAAGATTATTTCAAAGGTGTTGTCCTCGAGGCTAAAATTGGTTATGAAGGAGATTATTGCCCTGCCACAAAGTGCCTTCGTGGAGGGGAGACAAATTTTGGATAGCGTCCTCATTGCTAATGAGTGTATTGAGGACAGGAGGACGTCAGGTAGAAATGGTTTATTATGTATTGGACATAAAGAAGGCTTATGATTATGTAAATTGGGATTTCCTGGACTACATTCTTGCTAGGATGGGGTTTGGGGTGAAGTGGAGGAGTTGGATGTTCTATTGTATTAGATTGGCTAATTTTTTTGTGTTGGTGAATGGCTGCCCGGCGGGCTAGTTCAGGAGTTCTAGGGGTTTGAGGCAAGGGCATCCTCTATCTCCTCTCCTTTTCATTATGGTGTCGGAGGTTTTGAGTAAGATGATCAGAAAAACCAATGATGTGTATCTCCCAAGTTTTGTAGTGGGGAGGGGTGGCTGTGTGTATCTCCCAAGTTTTGTAGTGGGGAGGGGTGGCTGTAGAATCTCTTATTTGTAGTTTGCGGATGACACTATGATTTTTTGTGATGCAAGTGAGACCCAATTGGGTATCTTGAGATGAATTTTCTATGGTTTTGAGGCGGTTTCGGGACTTAAGATCAATTTGGGAAAAAGTGAGTTATTTCAGATCGAGTCGGTTCCTAACATTGAGGACCTAACTTGGATTCTGGGTTGTAAAATTGGGGTGCTTCCGTCGTTGTACCTCGATATGCCATTAGGAGCCAATTTCAAGTCTATAGGAATCTGGAATCCAGTAATTGATAGGATTTCCTCGAGATTGAATTAGTGGAAGTCTACTCTTTTGTCTAAAGTGGGCAGAGTTACGCTTTTGAAAGCCACCCTAGCATCTATCCCGAACTATTACCTATCGCTACTTACCATTCCGGGATCTGTTGCTAGGGTTATTGAGACCAGGTTCCGAAATTTCCTTTGAAATGATGAGATGGATCATCACCATTACCACCTTGTGGATTAGAATTCCATTTGTAGACCGCTGGGATGTGGGGGTCTTGGTGTGCATTCAACTAGAGAGCATAATAGGATTTTATTGGCTAAGTAATTGTGGAGATTCGGGATCGAGTAAAAGAGTTTGTGACGTAGGGTGGTGGTGGCTAGATTTGGGGAGTACTCTTGTTGGGAAGCTAATGAGGTGAGGGTGAGGCACGGTTGCAGAATGTGGAAGTCCATCCAGAAATTGCGAGACAAATTCTGGAACTACATTCGATTTGATCTGGGGTCCGGGAGGGAGATCCGTTTTTTGGAGGATAGATGGATCAGAGAGGTTCCCCTAAAGGTGGCATTCAAAAACTTTTATTCCTTAGCTATGAACCCTAGAGGGATGGTGGTGGAGTTTTTCAATGTGTCTATGAATAGTTGGTGTCCAAGTCTTCGCAGAAATTTGAATGATTGGGAGGTGGAGGATTTAGGGAGGTTGCTCGGATTGTTAGATAGTTCAAAGCCAAACCCGTCTAATAGGGACAAGTGGGTTTGGACTCTCTCAAAAACAGATAAATTCACCCCGAAGTCGTTTTATCTGGAGTTTGGGGGATTTAGGGTTAGGTCTTTCCCTATTAGTGGCATCTGGATCCAGGGTATCCTGTCTAAAGTGGCATTTTTCATGTGAACTGTTTTCCTGGATAAAGTTCTCACCATTGACCACCTACAGAGCAGAGGATGGAAATTAGCTAATAGATGTAGTTTGTGCCTAGAGGAAGAAGAGTCGGTAGATCATCTTTTTCTTCATTACGACATAGCCTATGCTGTTTGGAGTTTTTTCCTCTCTCATTTTCGTATTTCTTGGTCTTTCCCTCTCTCTTTCTGTGATCTTATCTTTGGTTGGTGGGTTCGTGAGTTGGAGGATCTCCCGACTACTATTTGGTCTTTTCTCCCGGGGGTGGTTTGTTGGGGTCTTTGGAAGAAGCAAAACTCTAGGATCTTTGTGGACAAAGCTAGGGGTGTAGAGGAAATCATTCTCTATATCCATGGCATCTTGCTGGAGTGGGTTGCTATTAGGCTTGATTTCGAGGATGAGACTTGGGAGTACCTTTGGAGAGAGGAGTTGTAGGTCAGCGCTTTGGTTGGGTGGGGGTTTTCTTTGCCTTTGTTTTGCTTTTGCTAGTGTGTGTGGTTGGCCTCTCACCTTCTTGGTGAATGGTTTTTCTTTTTCTTTGTTGTTTGTGCTCTCTTTGCTCCGTTCTTCAATAAAGTTTTATTCAGTCGTTCAAAAAAATATATATAGCAAGGGACTCTCAACTCATTATGAGTTAAGACTTAACGTGAAGAATACAATTAAAATATTAGAGTCTAATTTTATCAAGCAGGAAAAATGTATAAGACAAGTAATATCATATTTTATTGATATTATGCGATTTGCCAATTAACTTATTTCCTTCTTAACCCAATGAATGTAGTTGCAAGATTTCATAGAAATGAACGAAAAGTTTGGCTCGAAGCTAGTTCAACACGTTTGGCAAACATGTCTTTCAAGTTTTATTTATATAATCATATAATACAACATTTTTAAAGAATTAGGTTAATGTAAAATTCTAGTAACTTTATATTTTTTTTTCTTGTACAACTGGTGGGATTTCTGTAGAGATGATGCACGCGAGCTAAGAGACATTGCAATCAAAATCCCCAGCCAGACGTGCTCCTCTTCGGGAAGTGAGGAATTGGAGCACGTTTAATTTCATACAGTCACAAACAAAGAATATGCTGAAAATGAAAAACCTCCATAAACTAGTCTATGTTCATTACAACAACAGGTTGAAAATGAGAAACGTAATGAATAACAAATCCAAGGATGATGAATCTTACAACCCGATTGACTTGAGCCACATATTTGAAGATAATGACATACTAGAGCCTTGGACTCGTGAGTTGGAGGATCCACTGTTTGATGGTCAAGAAAATGACTGACTTGAACAGGCATTAGCAGAAGTGGAGACGAAAAAGGATACTATTGCGCTGCATTCTAGTTTCAGGCATTATGATGATGATGATGATGATGATGATGACCTATATGCAGAGACCCATGCCATATTCTATACACATGATGTTTA
>JAOXJP010233510.1:0-10305 GCA_025762735.1 Platanus orientalis | reverse complement strand
ACAATTTGACATGTTTGGTAGTCATTTGTCTATAAAAAGTTATTAGTAGCCATTTGTTTATTTATATGATTTATTTGTACATAAATTAAATGCTTTCTATAATTATTTGAGTTGTGAGTGTGTAATCATGTTCAACATAGATTGAAATTTTCATAGCAGTTCACATTGAAATTTTCATAAACTTTCCAATATTTTGAAACATTTTAGCAAAATTTCCATAAATCCTCATGGTGCAAAATTCATCAAAATCGAAATTTTGAACCTTGCAAGTGATCATTCAAGTTGATTTCATTAAGCATGATAAGAGTTAAGAGTTTACAAAGAAATAAACTAATGAGGGACCTAAGCAATCAATTAGCTATTCCAACTAAATTTAGAGAACAAAACAAATAATGGTTGCTGTCAAAATTTTCTGATTGCCTAAGGTTAGTGAAAAATATCTAGGAAATGACAATAGCAAGGAAAATTAGCAAATAGGTGTGGTGAATATTTGGGAAGAGAGTTTGGGTGTTGTTTAGGATGTGATTTAGGTTTAGAACACATGCCTAAGATGCTGGAAATCTACTTAGGAGAGAAAAATCAGCCCCTTTAGCATACACCATACAACCACAGAAATCTAGTCACTTGTAGGATTCGAATGAACCTCTATAAGGAGGAATATCACCTGATTAATATGAATTCAGCAACCTAGCAATGCTCCCAGCATAAGTCCTTTGTGGATAGCCAACTCAACCAGCCAGAACAAGAAATCTGTGAAGAGCCCGAACAATCAGGTAGTAGGTAAGAGGTGCCACCAGCCTTGGAGATACCCTGAGAAATTCTTCAGCCAGGGATGTGATTGGGACAGCCACTTGCTACTCTTAGGATCGTCCAAGGGACCCTAAGGCCCTTGCAAAAGATCAGAATCAAAGTACCTTTGATGAGAGAGGGGATAAGAAATCGTGAAACCCTTCGTTGGAGGTGTTTTAACGCCTATAACAGAAAAATCTGGGTGGGGCCCTCAGATAATTTGAATTTAATGCAGTAGTGACTTTTAGATAGGGTCGTCCATGTCTTTAGGAGCCCTTGGGGTAGTCAAATGGAAGTAAAACTCCAAGAGAAGGAGTTTCTAACAATTCTCCCACGATATGGCTGTTGCAGGTTTCATGCCTATCGTTGGTGTCTCACATAGAACTTGATCAAAACTGAATTTTAAAATTGGGGCCCACCACAAATAAGAGAGAATTCAAAACCAAAGCCCTAGTATGTAGGAGTAAAAATTGTTTCTCGTGAGATCAACTGTTCTCTGGTCTAACGACTGGTACCTATCTGGCCTTCACAAAACCTTTCGAAACTCTGTTGAATAGTCACAAGCTTGTAAGAGGAGTTGTTTCAGCCTTATGAATGCTCTGAAATGCAATGGATCGAGCAAAACTCAGGTCTTGATGATGTTGGATTGATTCTCATATGAGCAACCTCTGTTTTAACCACAGACAACTTGTAGAGCACAAAAAAAAAAAAAAAAAGTTGAAGAAGACCTTTGACCCAAAGGGGAAGGGAGTGGCCTCCATCACAACTATTAAACTAGGTTGAACCTAGACCCATTCCAAGATTTTAGAGCATTCAACCTCCAAGGATGAAGAAGAAGCACTAGCCGAAACATCAAAATTTTGAATCTTATTGCATGAAAAAAAGAGTTGGTCATAGGTTACTCTTATAGAGTCTCACGACTAGGTTTACACAGTAAAGTCCATGTGCAGACTAAAATAACCCTAATACAATAATGTCTACCCAAAAATAACCCCCAACTAAAATAAATAATGAAAAACATCTCTAATAAACTAACAATGTCAAAACTACCCTCAAAATTCTATGCCCCATTCTACATGAGAGACAATTACATAAAAGGAACTTAAAAAAATAAAATAAAATGGTTGTAAACATAACCCAATCATCATCTCAATCATGATGTCCGCATTAGATTTCTCCCAAACCATGTGAGTTTATTTGTTAAAGAATAAAAGTAATGTATCCTTAGCTTAATATCCTTTGGCAAAATGGTTGTGATTCAATTTAATGTCAACCTTCGTATCCTTTGGTTAAACAATGGAGGCGATTATATCTCTGGAAATCTTCTTTCTTATTACAATGAATCTGATATTGTTCACCCAACCACCCACTCAGACACACCTAAACAAAATGCGGTAGCAAAGAGAAAAAACTGTCATCGTCTTGAGATTACTAAAGCTCTCTTGTTCACCATACATGTGCGCCTTTTTTACCTGAGGCCCTGCAAGTTGTTACCTACTTGATGAAAATGATGTCCTCTTGTATACTTGCACTTAAATCTCCAATTGAGTTGCTCTCCTCACCCTCTCAATTGTTTCCACTTCTTCTAAAGACTTTTGGTTAAATTTGTTTTGTCCACGTGCCTAAGTCTAAGCATATAAAATTAGGTCCTAAAGCTCTTAAGTGTGCTTTCCATGCTTATGCCATGAGTAAAACAGAATAAAGGTATTATCTCCCTCATACTCATGGACGGTTTGTATCTATGGACATAACATTCTTTGAATCCTCTCCATATTTCTCTTCAAAGCAGATGTCTCTTTAGGGGGAGGGGGGAGGAGCTATAGTGAAGAGATGTCTTCTCCTGCATTACCATTGTCTGCCCCTTCATATTTGTTTGATGGTGGTAATTGGAACACAAATGGTATTGATGGTCGGAGGGAGATTAAAAAAGATACCAAAGGTAGCAAAGAATTGAAGGTGTATGTGAGAAGGCATCAAAAAACCAAAGACAAAACTACTTCTCATGCTCCCTACCAAGAAGCGTCTTCAAATCCTCCTCCTAAAAAAGAAACTTTTATTTCTCCTCATCCTCGAGATATCCTCAATTATTCTACAATTCCTATTGCTCTTAGGATGGGTGTTCTTTCTTGTACTAAGAACCCTTTGTCACACTTTGTGTCATATTTTGCAGTATATCCTTCATTTGGTTCCTTTGTCTCTGTTTTATCTTCTATTTTTGTGTCAAGCAGTGTTTCACAGTCTCTCCCAAACAATATAAAAGGCTACCATAGAAGAAGAGATGAAAAACTTTGACAAGAATCATACATGGGAGATGATGAATCTTCCTAAAGGCAAGGAACCAATTGATTGCAATTTGCAAGTGGGTGTGTACCGTAAAGCACTAGTTCAATGGTACAGTAGAAAGATACAAAGCCAAATTGATGGCAAAGGGGTATACACAGACATATGCATTGATTATTAGAAGACCTTTGCCCCAGTTGCCAAGATGAACTCCATAAGTGTTCTTCTCTCCATTATTTCTAACAAAGGATGGTCTTTGAGGAAATTTATTGTAAAAAAAGCATTCTTTCATGGGGATCTTGAAGAAGTGTATATAAAGCCACATCTTGGGATGATGATGTATTCAGCAAATAAATGAAAGGTGTACAAATTGAAAAAGACTTTGTATGGCCTTAAACAATCCCCAAGGGCATGGTTTTAGCACTTTAGAAGTGCTATGATGAGTGTGCCAGGCAGATCATATATTGTTTGTAAAGTGTCAAGGTGACCAAGTGACTACATTGATTGTCAATATAGATGACATAGCGGTCAGAGGGAATGATGAAACTAAAAGAGACAACTCAAGGAGCAACTAGTCAAAGAATTTGAGATTAAGGACTTGGGGCAATTAAAATACTTTCTTGGAATCAAGGTAGATAGTTCCAAGAAGGGGATCTTTATCTCATAGTGGAAAGATGTTATCGATCTTCTACAAGCTTGATAAGATGCAAGCCATGTGATACTCCCATTGACCCCAACCACAGAATAAGGAAGATGAAAACAATCTTCTTCCTAATGCAGGGAGATATCAGAGATTTGTGAGCTATTTCATCTATTTATTACTCACAAGGCTAAACATTGCCTATGTTGTTAGTGTTGTCAGCCAATTCAAGCATGCCCCCACAAGATCTCATCTAGATGCTATGTATAGGATTTTGAGAAACCTTAAGGGCTGCCTAGAGAAAGGCCTCTTGTTTGCATGAAGAGGCCATCTTTGTATGGAGGCATATAAAGATGCAGATTAGACTGGGTCTATCGTGGATCATCAATCTGCTTTTGGTTATTACACCTTTATAGGAAGTAATTTCATAACATGGAGGAGTAAAAAGCACTCAATTGTAGCCACATCGAGTGTAGAGGCTGAATTCCAATTTATGGCACACAGGGTTTGTGAGTTTGGATACAAATGCTCTTAACTGAACTTAGCTTCCCAGTTTCAGGAGAGATTAGTGTATATTGGGAAAATAAGGCAGCGATTAGTATCGCACATACCTGATCCAGCATGATCGAACCAAACATGAAACATGTGAAGGTAGACCATTACTTTATCAAGGACCATCTAAAGGCTAGAAACATTTGTATGTCATTTATAAAAACTGAGGATAGTACACAGCTCTCTTTTATTGTTGGCAAGCTAGAAATGTGGGATCCCTATTCTCCATCTTGAGAGGAGTGTAGGAATTCATGTATATTCAACAGAATGTATAAGACCATATACATATTCTAATAATAGCAATGGATGAGTACACTAAATACATTTTCCAATTCTCTCTCTGCTCTACTTCTTCTTCATCCACATAGCTAAACCCTAAATCACCTTACCATCTCACACACAAAACCAACTGTTAGGTCTCTAGGCATCAGCCAACAAATTCCAAAGTCTGATAGAATAGCTGCCAACACCTTGGAAGCATACATATACAATGATAAATAGGTGGTGAATCAATTCTACATCTTGTCTACAATGAAAGCAAATATTTGGGAGAACATGTCCCCACTTCACCAGATTGTCAATTGTTAAAATGCTTTAGACAATTGTTGACAAAGGAAGAACTGGACCTTTAAAGGAGACAAATGGACCCAAATCTATTTCCAAGGGAAATCCACTGGGATATCATCATAATATAACTCATAACAAGATTTGGTGGAAAATAATTAAGAGGAACGATTTTCTTTTTTTTTTTTTTTTTGGACGAATATTCAAGAGGAACAACGAATCGAATATCTTTTATCCTCACCTTGATGCCGAATTTAGAAATTGTTCAATGTACCCTAAAGTTTGGCAATCGTTTCAACCTCTCAATCACTTAGTGCTCTTCTAATTTGAGGTGTCCATCTAGCCTCTCCTCTATCAATAGGAAGATAATCCGCTACCAAATCTTTCTTGTCACAGACCACTCTATAAATCTCCAAATACTCCCTTCTTACAGAAATATTAGTCCACCACTATCCTCGCAAAAGTGGGTGTGATTTACGGATACCTTCTTTGAATGGCTAGTGTGGACGTATGGGAGTATGGGGGCACTTTTGTCTTTCTCTTAGTTTTCTATACTGTACTTTGACCCTCATATAGATAATAAACTGTATGAGAGAGAACCCTACACTCTCTGTACGATTCTCAAACAATCTCTATACTTCTTCTTTCTTCTTCTTCTTTCTATAATCTTCTTTTCTTCCATCCTTGAACACCAAGCAATCCAACTGCTAGTTAAGCTATAATACCTTCCCAACAGCAAGTGCCGAAAGAAGTTGTGACCTTTTTACTCTCCCAATTATTTGCAAGACCATATATAGCCATAACTAAGTTTCCACATACATCCCCTTGTTCCCAAATTTCTAAAGGTATTTGGATAGCAAGGCCTTATTGATTACTTTGATATGCCTGATGCCTACTCCACCCTTACTCTTCATATTGCAAAAATTCCACACATCAAACTCTATCTAGATCCACCTATACCATACAAGTGGCACAATTGCAAAGTGTTAAAGAAGCAATTTATTTAAGTCCTAACAAGAAGATCACCGAAACTGACTAAATTGGAGCCATTCAATCTATAAGTTTTCCTAGACTATTCACCATTTTCCCCCAGCCATCAAGTAAGATGTGACATTTATGGGTTTCAATTCTATTATATCGACATTTAGTGTTCCATTCCTTTTAGGCATCTTGGCCTGCTTTTGCCTACAATTCATATACGTCTTATCAAAAATAACATCTGCTCTATTACTAATGAAAAAAAAAATGGTGGCATATGGAATGACAATACGTGTACCAATCTGGAACATTTACTCTCCACAAATAATTGATGAAATAGTATTGAAAAAAGAGAACAGTGTAATGTGTACAAGAAAGGGGGAAGAATAATCACTAATTAGGACAACCAAAACCGAAAAGTTGATTGCACATCTACAATTAGCTCACAAAAAGACATGAAGCGAGATCTTTCTTTGGGTTTTTGGTTTCTATATACCAATCATCTAAATCCCTATAGTCCTTTTGATTCTATCTGGGTTTGCTGAATTTTCTGTTAGCCTAAACCCTATTTCTTGAGAGTTGAGACTAGTTTGCTCGATTTTCTGAAATAGCTTGTTCTTTCTTATCTGTTATATACTTTTAGAAATCGGATGGAACTGAAATTTTGTGTGCTGATTCACTTCTAGATCCTCTAATAGCCTGCCAAATTTCAGACCTTTCTGACAACTCTTCAGGGGTATTTTGGTCATTTCCAATCAGCAGTCCAGATTTTCCAGAACCGTGTTTTGTGTTAATTCTTGATCTAAGGTGTTATTTTAAGTTGATTTTGGGTCCACATCCGTAGGAATCAACAGCCTCCTAAGCTATCATGCATCAATTTTGGTATCAACGCCAAGTTTTCCTCCTGTCTATAGTGATATATTCCACAAGGTTCTTATCAAACCCAAACCCTGGAATATGGTTGAGGTTAGAAGTAAGTCTACTCACCCATCTAGGACTGCGATCAAAGTTCTGACCAGTGATAAATACCATGAAAATCTAATTTCCACAGCTTGATTGAGAACATCTAACAAGATGATGTAGATCAACTATACTGTGGATATTATGAAGAAGGGTTTGCTCTTCAATTTAGACGTGGGAGCTATGATGACAGTGCTGATTGCAAAATCATTCATTTGGAAGACCATGAGGTAGTGCCTGGTAAGCAATGGCTTGATGAAAGGAGAGCTAACTATAACAAAGAGACCAATATCTTACAGGTTTAAATCTACGGCCAATGCTATTAACTGCAACAAAAGCCAAAGCAGCTTATTCCTACGATTGTTCAACCTTGTGATCAAAGTCCTGATATCCAAAAAGATGTGCCAGAGGAAGCCACTTTAGAAGACAAGTCCAACGGATCCCTTCTAGAACCTTATACTATACAACCATCTAATAGGGAAGTTACTAATGAGGTTCATAAGAAGACAGATTCTTATGTTGACCCATTTCTTTTTGCTGCTAAAGAGCACAAATTGCACAACAAGATTTTCGACAAACTTTGCGGGCATGGGTACAAAATATGCATTCTGAACAGTGATTGGACCAGCATCAATGACATTGTAGGCGCCTTCATGATAATATCGCCATCAACTCCAAGCTCCAATTTAAATGTTATGTGCTCATGTTCAACAAGTTCATGGTCGAACTTTTTCCCACCCGTGAGAATGATGTAGGAGCATTGGGATCAAAAAAGTAGAAGCTGGATGACCATGGGTGATAATGGGATTTGATTGTAACAAGGCCTAAAGGCCATGGGTAGATTAGAAAGCCTTCAGTTTCTGGCTTTTATTTAATAAAGCTTAAAAGCCAAGATTAATTTAGGGATTTAGGGTAATCCCGTAATTTACTTTTAGCCCAAGTTTTCTAAGGTCAAAACTTGACCTTTTGCCTAGGTTTTGGTGTCTTTTGGATGGTTATCCAGTTACCTATCAAAAGAGACCAATATTGCACAAATCCTAGTTGATTTGACAGAGTTATGACAAAATTACTAACAGAGTACTAGTGAGTGACGGGAATAATGTTTTTAAAAGTTACGTGAGTCAAAGAGCCAATGTTTGGGGCCCAAGGGAGAGCTAGTCAACAGCCTCTTTAGGGGGGTAATTTGAGAAAGTTTCTTTTTATTAAAAGTCTTAAGAGTTAGTAGTTTAGGAGTTAATAATTTTAGTAGATTCTAATTTTTTTTTTTTTGGGGTCTATAAAAGAGAGTACTCAACATGTACTAAGTAGATTATGATTAATGAAATAAAAATTGAATTTTCACTCTTTACTTAACACGGTTGGTGCTGTGTGAATTCTCTAGGGGTTGGTGCTACTAGAAACCACAATCAGTTGGTGTTGATTGGTTCCCTCTTCCCCACTTCTTAATCTTCTTAATTTTCTTTCTTCTTCTTTCTATATATATCCTTATTGATCTCTCTGTTACTGCCACCATTAAAGACTTAAAGTTTTTATCGATTTGAATAAAATCCTTAAGATTGAAGAACAAGAAGCTGCTGGAATCAAGAACCAAAATAAGCCCAATTCCAACTCATGGCTGAGGTATTTTTGGGCAAGTTTCTGTCCAAATCGTCCCACCAAAAGTAAGCTATTTTAATTTTGTTTTCTTAGGGATTTTTGCTTCTATATACCAATCATCTAAATCCCTATAGTCCTTTTGATTCTAGTTGGGTTTGCTAAATTTTGTGTTAGCCTAAACCCTAGATCTTGAGACTAGTTTGGTAGATTGTCTGAAACACCATGTTCTTTCTTATCTTTTATCCACTTTTAGTAATTGAATTGACTTGAAATTTTGTGTGTTGATTCACTTCTAGATCCTAGCTTGTCAAATTTCAAACCTTGATAACAATTCTTCAAGGACACTCAGGTCATTTCCTATCTACTGCCAAGATTTTTCAGACCCTTGTTTTGTGTTGATTCTTGATCAAAGGTGTTAATTTTAAGTTGCTTTTGGGCCTGCATCCATAGGAATCAACAGCTCTTTGCTGTCCTGCATCACTTTCTCAATCTCCTCATATGTAAAGCCTCTAAACCATAGTTACCAAAGCGAGAAGCAACAAGCAAGGCTCAATAAATCCTTGGGAAGCGAGAAGTGAAAAATGAAGATAGTAAATAACTATAAGTTATAATCAATAACTTCAACTACAATACGATAAAGTGAATAAACTTAAAGAAAGTATAGAAAAGCCTAAAAGTTATACTATGTAAGTACAAAAAATCATGATGTATAAATCAATATGCAAACATTGATCTTCAACTGGGTTTCGGCATCCTCGGTTGGCTGCAATATTCAATATAGGGATTGGATCTTCGACTGGGATTCCTTGATTGTTACGGCTTGATTGTAATGGCTTTGTTTTCTTAAGTTTTTCTTCTCTTGGTTCTTTTTCTTGGTTGAGGCATTCCTCATGCTCCTAGCCTAGCCTTTGTATGCTTCGGTTGCTGCTTTGGCTTTTTATATATTCTCTTTATCTTTCAAAACAAAATATGCAAACCATTTGTTATCAGTATGGCCAGCTATACCTTAGAATTTACCATACATAAGATTATTTTGTAAATAACTTACATCTAAGAGTTAAACTATAGAAGACCTTGTATAGAATTGAATAATTTCTATTAGATTTGAATAAAATAATATAAACAATAAATTCAATACTATATTTTTTTTTCCTACAAAATCTCATAAACAATATTTTATTTCATGCTAACAGCATAGGATTTATATTAAATAAAATACAATATTGTTTCTTGGATCGCCCCCTAGTCGATTCTCAAAACTTTTCTACTCGTTTCTCCATAAGCTTCCAATCATTTCCCTAAATAGCTTTCACTTACTTAACCGCACTTCCCACTACTTGAGGAAACATAATGGATTAGCTTCCTAAACGAGCTTCGCAAGAAACAAGATTCCCACCTTGTACCAAGCTTCCCTGCAACTATGCTCTAAATCTCTGATGTAGTCCATTGAAATAGAAATCAGCCACATCCACATGAATTCTTAGAAATATACCTAATTAAATCCGGAAAACTCTTTTTCTTTTTTTTTTTTTTTTTTTGGTCATTCTCTTCAAGTACCAAACAAATACAATATGTTAGGATCTTCCAAAGAATTTGATCTATCGAAGCAAATGGGCCCCCCAGCCAAGAGGTAGACACTTCCTTAATTTTCCTAGTAGGACTGAACCGCGACATACTGAAGAGAGAAAGAAGAAATTCCATACCAACCAGGCATTGAGAAATGAAAAAAAAAAAAAAGATGACTTACATCCTCCATGAACACCTTAAATCGACTGTAACAACCTGTAACTTAAATAAGAAGGTCAATTGTCAAGATCCTTCACTACACCATATCACACTTTGACCTTTACAAGGATTTAGAACCAAGTTTTACTGATCAAAGTGAAGAGAACTTGATCTCTCCAAGTGTGATGGAGGAAATTGAACAAGATGAGCGAAATCATGCA
>JAOXJP010233509.1:0-10305 GCA_025762735.1 Platanus orientalis | reverse complement strand
TTATACCAAATGAGCATTGTTTGGTCTAATTTTTTTTATATGACCTACTATAGCCTATTTTGCACATAATATGTCGATTTGGTAGATTTATGAAAATAAATTATTTTTTGTATTTATTTAATAATTAAAAAATTCCACAAATGCCAAAAATATGAAAGAATACAGAAAGCATATTTTAACATATTAAAACATACAAAAATATGTTACTCTTAATTCTACTATTTTTTTGTATTTTTTTAATATTTTTTATAAAAAATTAAAAATTTAAAAAAAAAATTAAAAATTACATCAAACAAGTAAAACATTTTTAAAATCCAAAAGTTTCATCAAACATGTAAAACATGTTTATTATAACATTTCCTAAAGTTTCATTCAAAAATTCCAAAGCTTAAATAGTGTTATCATAGATTCCAAAGACGACAACGTATGTCATGAAGATGACGGCTCCCCAACCATCACAAATGGTTGTTTCATATATATAATGATTCTGAAGTGTATATCAATGTTTATTTTATCAAATCTTGAAGTTTCATATCAAAATTCTTTCATTTGATTAGTTTTTTCTCATGTTTCTCACCGTCTCCTAGTTTCATACGCCATCTCTCCGCGATAAGCTACGATACTCGAGACTTCTCTGTCTCCCCAAGTTGTGATACAGGATGTGATAATGTTAGTTTAAACCTAGGATACTACAACTCATTATGCACATAATATGTCAATTTGGTACATTTTTGAAAATAAAATATTTTTTATTTTTATTTAATAATTAAATAAACAAATAATACCAAAAATTTTGGAAAAATATAGGCAGCATATTAAAACGCTTTGAAACATAATGTGTATGTTTCTCTTACTTATACTATGCTTTCTGTGTTTTTTAATTTCTCACATTTTTTATACAAACTTAAATAAAAATTTTAAAAAATGTTATAAAAAATCGAAAAATACTTCAAACATGTAGAACATTTTGAAAGATATTGTGTATGTTTCTCTATGTTCTATTTAGTTGCATATGTTATAATTTTTTTAGATAATTATATTGTATTTGTATTTATATAATTTCTTTTTAATTCGCAAGATTGCAAATATGCATCGCCAGTTGCGCAACCATTTATTGTGTTATATCTCTCCAATTTCACTGTTGTAGTTGTACTTTTGTAATATTGTCATTTTCAAAGACTGAGAATGACATAATTGTTTGAGTTATACATCTGTATCATTGATTAAGTTTTATATATGTGGATTTCTAGCTTTATTGTGCAATATGTAGTGATATTTATCAACCTAACACTTAAAATTCTAAACATGCGCAACAACGTGTATCACAAGGATACCAATTGCCAACTATTGATACCCAAGTGTGTATTGAAGTATAGTAATGGTTTATAAGTATTTAGTATACTTAGTATAATATTTTCTAAAGTTTCATTAAAATATTTCAAGGCTTACATAGTGTTTCCATAGATTTTATAGATGATAACGTATGTCAAGAGGAGACGGTTCTCCCAACCATCATAGATAGTTGTTTTCTAAGTATATTAGTGTTTATTCTATCAAATCTTGAAGTTTTATAAAATAAATCCTTCATTTGATTAGCATTTCCACCGTTTCTCACAATCTCATAGTTTCTTCCATAGTCTCCCCACAATAAGCTGCGATATATGAGGTGTATCGGTATCCCCAGGCCACAATACGGGATGCAATATCAATACTTTAAACCTGGGGAAATAGTCAACAAACAGCCCTTCCAACAAAATATGAAAAACATATAGAGATCTCATAGTAAGCATAAATAAAAGAAAGAAAAAAAAGACATCTAAAGAGGCTTCCCAGTCAAACCAAATTAGAGGGGAGCAGGAATGACATCATGATCATGGGAACAATAAGAGGTGACCAACTGGCCTAGTCAAAGCCCCACCCCATGACTCCTTCCCTTTGTGCATCAGTTGACTTTGTTGGGGAGAAGCTCCTCTAAAGATGCATCAGTGCCTCATGGCTACAATGGACTTCCATCGAGTTCAATCCCTCACCATCCACTGCTGGATCATTAGCCTCAGTTCCTTAGCATGATACTATATGTGTAGCCGTTGATCTGCTTCAAGATTTTCAACAAGCAAAACTTCTTTATTTTGACTGATTCTTTACAAAGATCATTACAAGATCTCACTATCCAAGAAAAAAAGACTTCAATGCACGCCAATGCATCTTTGTATTTTACATTGCTGACTTCAAATCAATCAATGACAGACCTGTTGCTTAAATAAGAAAAATGCCATTTTCTAAATGAATCCACTCCCTTCCCTTGGTAGAGGCACAAAATCTAGGAAATGATCAGCAATAGTCCATGACCTAGAAACAACCCAAGATGGACCTGCTTTAATGCAGAAACAGGTTTGGTAGTTCGAAAAAAGTCTGTTTCTGATAGAAATGAATTTTTATTAGACAGACTTCAATGATAAGAAAATATCACGGTGAATAGAAGACGATAAATCAACAGTCAGCCAAAACTTCCGGACGTCTTATATCGGATCTGTGGTTCACAATAATCTACTCTTTTTCAAAGTATAACTGGCAGGATCGCTGTCCCAAACAAGGGAAAGAGGAAGGACAGAATGATACCAACTAAAAAAGCTTCCTCGATGAACCATACCATATTCCAAAGAAAGATAGGTGTAGATAGATGATTTCTATCCATGCTAAGACACTGACAAGAAGGAAGTGCATCCAATCCAAGTACTCGGATTGGTCCGAACAATTTGAATGGGGTTCGATAAGCTCTTCCAAAGCCGGTACACAATCATGCTTCAAATATCTTTAACTATTCTGGCTTGGCTAGACTATCCTACCCTTTTGGGTTCATAAACATAGCTAAAGGCCACCGAATTTAGCAAGTGTGTTGGTTGATCATACAGATCTATATTGAAGAAAGGACTAACAGGTTCTTGATTCCACATGAAATAAAAAAGAAAAAGAAGAACATGATATGGATATATAAAGCACCAAGTTACATCCCAGCTGAGCTACAGTAGCAATAGATGAACCAATCCAGAATACACAATGGCCACACAATAACCAACCTTTGATTTAGGTTTAGGCTTCAGAAAAAAAGATGAATTCTTGCGCCATGGCCAACCAAGTTCAAAGCAATGAAGTGACCTGGAAATAACCAAAAAGATTAGCAATCACAAAAAGAAATAATCATAAAAATGTACACATGCAGAAAAGTCCCTACCAAAAATACTCATTAAAATCATCATAGTTTCTCCAGGCAGAATGAGGAGCCCGTCCATTGTCATTGTTTGCCGCTTCCTGCAGCACAGCAGCATTTAGGTCAAAAGGTTTGGAAAACTAAAGTTCACCATTAAGCGAAAGATCCATCACAATCTTGCTTTAACAATTAGTGACCTGACCAATTCACCTACAAACCACGTAAAGTTCACGCAACAAAAATCCCTACCAAATGCTAAACCATGAAGTTTGGCAAATCCTAAACAATCATCATCACCATTGAAAGCCTTAAAATAACCAAGAATTTTGCAAGATACTATAGCTTATCACACTTAGTATATATTTACATATAAGGGGAAGGGTTTTCCTTCAGTCTAACAAAGAAGTTTTCCCAATCCAGGTTTTCACCCAAGGCAGCTATGTTCAGCACATCACCCTCTACATGGTAATCATCAGCCAGATGGCTCTCTGCCACATGCAAAAAGAACACCGTACTTTACCCTATTTTTAAAAAACAAAACAATACACAGGCTAAAGTGGCTACACTGTAGAGGATAGGGTTGATGTGGATGATGACATTATGCAAATGGGAAACAGGAAGGCTCCCCTATCAAATGAATTGTCTGGATTGGCCACATCACCACCCATAAGGCTAGAAAAGAAGCCTAGATGACCCATCCAGAAACATCTTCCAAGCATAATGCTTAATTTATTTAACTCGTATTCAGATGCATGACAATAATCTTTAGTTCTTGAACATACAAAGTTATTGTATCATGACAGTTCATATGAACCCAATTGCCATGCCATTTGTGTAAATTTAGTGATCACTTTATCCCAGCCTGGTTACTCTCTTGACCTAGTGAAAGATTTTTCTTTTTTTTCCTGGTCAGTAAAGAAATTTTATTTATAGGAAGAAAAAGTAGAGAAGTACTGGCCCTCCTATAAGAAAAAGCACTAAAAGATGAGGGCATTCCAATCAAAAATTCAATTAATAAAGTCAAACCCAGCAAACATACGTAAATGGGACAGCCAACGATAAAACATCGCTATGGACCGATTTTCAACAGTTGAATGGTGGCCACTTTGTCATAAAAAACACGAGCATTCCTCTGTCCATAACGCCCAACAAACAACATGAGTACTTTTCCACATCATGACTCCCTTCGGTGATAGAACACCATGCTGCCCATGTTAAATGTCAAACAGCTTGGGAATCAAATCGAAACACCCAGATGAGGCCAAATCTCTGCAAAAACTCCCCTCAAGCTCGCTGGCCACTCTACAGTGGAGAAAAAGATGAGTACCAGTTCCTCATACTTCCCACAAAGGCTACAGAGATTAGCAAACTGAAAGCCTCTCTTCTGAAGATTATCCAGTGTGAGAACTTTATCAAAATGCAGGAGCCAAAGAAGGAAACATGCTTTAGACGGCATTTTTATCTCCAGATATCCTGAACTGGAGCCACTCTCACAGACGGCTGATGAAGGATATTGTACATTGAATGAACAGAAAAGCCTTCACTCGAACAAGGCTGCCACACTTTTCAATTGAAACCAGATTCCTCACCCACAACTGCCTTGTCCAAATGAAACAGCATGGAAGAGAGAGTAATCATTTCCCAGTCATTGACCCTTCTTCCAAGATGAAGGTCCCACGAAACATGACTGTTTTCCCTTACAATGTGTTCAGCCAGCAAGCCATTTTTTAGCAATGCAAAAGAGTACAAATCTGGTAAAGCCTGAGCAAAGGGAGTGGGGCCACACCAAGTGTCCTGCCAGAAGAGACTTCTCTCTCCTTTTCCCACCTGAAAATTGATCCATCTATGAAACTCTTCATGTTCTTTGAAGATATCTTTCCATAACCCCGATCCATAAGAACACCCTGGCTGCTTGGTGCACCATCCCCTACCATGATCTGTGTATTTGGCTTCAATCATTCTCCTCCAAAGTGTTTGGCCCCTCCCCATATCTCCACAACCATTTAGACAAAAGGGCCTTATTCATTTCGTTTAGAGCCCGGATTCCAAGCCCACTATTCTCAAAAATTGGCAGATCAGCTCCCTTTTAATTCCTGCCTTCCTCCAAATGCCATAAGAAATTGGCTATAATAAAGACATTTAGTAAACCGGGAGATTTTGAAAGCGCGCTTTTGATGAGCGTAAGATGACCACATTTAGACAGATAACGACCCTTCCTTGTAGCCAGCCTCTTTTTTTCATTTCTTTTTTTTCTTTTTTTGAAAAGTAATATAATATATTAGAAGGCCAAAAGCCAAAAAGAAAGCCAAAAGAAGTATGAGAAATGCCCCCAACCAGCCCTACAAAAGGCAATAGAAAAGACTACCACATCCCTAATTAGTCAAAATTAAGGAGTCCCAATAGAAAATCCGAACTTGAAAAGGGACAATATGCAAATACAAGGAGATAGCCACTCATAAATTCTGCTGAGAATAGAGTCCACCATTTTCAGAAGAGATGCCAATATATCATCAAAAATGCGTTGATTGCGAGCTTCCCAAAAAGTCCAACAAATTGTGGCTGGAATAAGATTCCATACTCCTTCACCAAGCTCGTTAATGTTGGAGAAAGACTGATGATGCCACATGCTTAGAATCACCCCCATTGACCCTGGAACCACCCAATTTACATTGAATCGAGCTAGCATTTAATCCCATAGAGCTGCTTCCATCTTACAGTGAACAAATAGGTGGGAAGAAGTTTCGTTTGTCACTATACACATACTACAGCAATTCGGAGTGATGAAGCCTTTTCGAATCAGATTGTCCATAGATGGAATACGATCCCACCAAAGCTAACATAGGAAAAAAGAGATCTTAGATGGAATCATTTTTGTTCCAAATAAATCAATGCGAGAAGACAATGGTCTCACTTTGCATCAAAGCGAGGTACATAGACTGAACCAAGAATCCTATTTCTTCATCTAGCAACCATATTCTCTGGTTAATAAATTCCATCACTAGACCCCAAAGGTGATTGGACTTCACCCTTTCACCAAGAGGAAGCCCTAAGTATACACCAGGCAACCTAAATGCAGCACAACGAAACTGAGACACAAGACTGCTTAATTTTGGGACTGTCCCCACTGCCATCATCTTGCTCTTAGGCAAATTCACCTTCAACTCGGAGACACTTCAAACATTAAAAGGATGGATTGAAGATTTCCAACTTCTACATCCAAATTAGGGAGGGACACTAAAGAATCATCTGCCAATTGAAAAGAACCACAAAGGGACCATAATTCCCAATTTGATAGCCATTGAGGCACCAGAATTCTTCTACTCGAGAAACCAGCTAGTTAAAAATCTCCATCACTATACTGAAGAGGAAGGGAGAAAGGGGATCCCCTTGCCTGAGATCCCTTTGCCCTTTGGAGAAGCTAGAAGAAGTACCATTCACCATAATAGAGTATGCAGCCGACCAAATGCACACTTTGATCCAAAAACACCATTTCTCCACAAAACCCATCTTCCAGAGGAGCCAATCTAAAAAGTTTCAATTGACATGATCATAAGCCTTCTCCATATCGATTAGGCAAACCACCCCAACCACCTTTTTCTTGCTCCAGAAATCAATGCATTCATTTTCCACAAGGGAACAATCTAGCGTCTAATGATCTCTGACAAAAGCATTTTGCAAGAGAGACAATAAGATCCATCACCTATTCCGTTCAACAAGCAAGTGCCTCACTAAGTAATTTATAGAAACTAAGGCTTATCGGACAAAAATCTTTTGGTTCAAGAAAACCGTGCTTTCTCGGAATCAGGGCAATAAAAGATGTATTCATGCTCCGCCAAAGAGCCCCTATCATGGAAGTCAAAAATAGCCTTCATAACAACTACCCCTAAGGTATCCCAAAACTCCAAGAAGAAACCAATGGAAAAGCCATCCGGACCTGGAGTTTTTTCCTCTATAAAGCTTTTGAGAGATTTAAGAATATCTTGTTCAAGAAAAGAACATTAAAGCCAATCCTCCTTTTATAGAGTGATACAATTAAAATTCAACCCTTCCAGCCTTGGTCTAACTTCCAGAGGCTCCGAAAACAGTTCCTGGAAATGCTTTGATAAGGCATTGCTAGGTAGAGATAATCCTGTCATTAACTTCATGGAAGAAATAGAACATTTTTCTTCCTCAAAGACGCCATACAGTGGAAGAACTGTGTATTAGAGTCCCCAAACTTCAGCAAATCAATTTGAGATTTCTGTCTCCAACTTGATAATTCAATTTCAGCCACGACATATAAGATTTTTGAATGCTTTATCTTTCCACCTTTTTAGCCTCATCAATTAGACTTCTCTGCTCTTGCACATTAATGGACACCATCTTATACATACATTCTTCATTCTTCCTCTCAATCCAGACAAAAAACTTCCCTATTCCACTACTTAATAGCTTCCTTTTATCCTTTACACCTTTCAGTTTTTGGATGAGATAAAACCGGTTGAGCCTTCCACATTAGCATTATTCCAACACTTCCTAACCAAGTCCTTAAAACCGAGCATTTGGAGACACGCAACTTCAAACTGGAAAGGAGTTGGCCCTCCTAGAACATCCATATGACATAACAAGATCGTCACATGATCAATCCAGATTTGGAAGAGCACTTTGCATTGATGCGCCAAAGTGATTCTTCCATGAAGAAGACAAAAGAAAAAGATCCAAGCAACTCATGACTAGAACAGCTTGCTTATTTGACCAGGTGTATTAAGCACCCTTAAGATGCAAATCAATTAGTCCATGTCAGAAAATGAAATAAGAAAACTTCAACATTTGAGAGTTCAGATGGTGTGTGCCAGACCTCTCAAAAGGGGATC
This sequence comes from Platanus orientalis, assembly GCA_025762735.1. NCBI lineage: Eukaryota > Viridiplantae > Streptophyta > Magnoliopsida > Proteales > Platanaceae > Platanus > Platanus orientalis. The sequence continues at coordinate 2,244 of JAOXJP010233509.1, read as the reverse complement.
GAACAATATTGAAATCACCACCCCAGCAGCACAGCGGCAATCATCTAGTAAACACAACCACAAGATTATCCCACATGATGTCCCTTTGGACTGGCTCTTGCAGCCCATAAACTCCAATGAAGATCCACTCAAACAAGTCTTCCCTCCATCTACACTTTAGAGTAACAGAAAAAAAAAAAAAATCCTCATGAATATCCAACACCTCCACCAACTCATATTTTTAACCCATCAAAATACCCCCTGCATGGTAAATAACCGTTTTATGAAAGTATCTCCTTCTGCACCCCCAGATATCAATAGCATCTTCGTGACCAAAAACATCAATTTTGGTCTCCTGAAGCGATAGCATATCAGCCTTCCACCTCCTGCACAAATTCTTCACGCAAGCTCTCCGATCATAACCCCCCCAACCCCCCAATATTCCATGATATAAATCGTATCTTCATGGACAACAATTGAATTATTTTCCTCCACCTCAATCTCGCTGCTTCCCCAACTTTTGCTCCTATTACGGCTCTTAGAGTCAGTTGACCCCTCATAGTTATAATCGAGGAGGCAAGCCTTTCAGATCTCTATGTTTTCGAGAACCAGAGGTAGTCTTTGAAGCTATAGCTCACATCAACACCGAGTTAAACCTCTTATATGCTCAATTTCTCTTAACAGCTCTTCAACATAGTACTCCATTTGTTTGCTGAGATCGACAACCTTACACATGACCCACTCAGAAGTTGGGGCCGAAGGCAGAGCTTGAATCAGAACCTTCTCAAATGAGTTAAAAACTGGCATGATCCCCCCATAAACTATTTGAATGGTCTTGGAATCAAGGAACCACGGACATTCACCCTTCTTCATTCTCCGTGGCTCTGTCCCCCCAACAATTACCTTTCATGCCAAGATTTCGATCTTTTCTCGACTTCTGAAGCTTCAAAAGATGGGCAAGGGTCCCTCGCACTCGATTGCTCCCCTACTAGTGATCGCCAACACTTCCTTGGCACAACCCGAATGATGGGCCTCAATGCTTTCGGATCAGGACCCCACCTCCTATTCCGAGTGTTGTCCATCAAAAGGTCCCATTTAGGATCAATCCACTTGTGTTCCACGGGGATAGACTTACTCTAACCCAGGACATATCAACTCAGTTTAGGGCTCTCTCTACCCTGGTTAGCATGGAACTTGTCAGTGCAGTACCCACACTGAACCCATTCGCATTTTCGACCATGGTTAAACCAAGGACCTTCCCGTCCTTTAGTTAAACCAGTATGCCTTGAATTATACTGGTCCTCTCATGTGGATCACCTGATTTGTCTTTTCTCAACAACCTTCCATTCACTATATGCCTCCTCCTACCTTCCACCTCTCTACTCGCAAGACGTTGGCAAATGGCATGATAGTATTAGAATTCAAATTCAAACTCCTCCCAATCCCTCCCGCGCTCGATCTCGGATGCTCCTGCCTTCTGGTTCCTCCCACCGTTGCAAGCAGCCATGCGCCATCCACCCATCAAACTTCTAAGTCATCTTCTATTGCTTGTTCCATCCATAATCAAAAAAACCATATTCCAAATTTAAAAAGACTGGCAATCGCTCCTGCCACATAGCAATACGGAAAGAAACAACTCCATCAGAGATAACAAGATTTTTTGGTGTGGGTTCCTTTCCCCCAACAAAGATTCGAGCCCATTCCATCGACCAGTCCTCCGCTAGATCCATACCAAGGAAACCCTAATACTTTACACAGATAGATTTCATTATCGAAGTACACCATAACTGAGCCTGTATCCCAAACACTCTGCTCCAAGAGACGTACCAGTATCACACTACCACGAGACGAAACCCCATCATACTGTGAAATATTGCGGCCTATGCAAGTTATCGCGAGTATCGCACATGTCTCGCAATACATATGCCACTTTTCCTTGTTTTCCCTTTAAAATCGAGGAGAGAGATGCAAGACACCCTATCTCGAATCTCGCGTATCGTAGCCGAAGGGTACCCGTATCGCAAGTGCTAAAAATCACATAAAAACTTCTTTTTTTTGCAATTTTTTTCTTCATTTACCTTTCATTGCCTAAATCTAGGACTGCACTTGAGTCCGTTTCGTTTGAGAAGGGAGATTTGAGCCAGATCGAACCCGAAACCCCAAATCTCAACAAAAAATTTGTTAATCACTCTATTTCTTCTCTAATCCTAATAGATTTTTTATATGTTATACATTTGTGATAGATCTACACATTCATGAAAAAAA
>JAOXJP010233508.1:0-10306 GCA_025762735.1 Platanus orientalis | reverse complement strand
TTCATGTTTAAGGTTTGAGTAGTTTATTAAGGCCGGCTCTCAACCTGACGCCACCCTCCTCCTTTATCCGGGCTTGGTCCAATTTACACATCACACCCAGTATACCATCTCTTATATGAGCATCAATGCATTCGTTTGTGCAAAACATCGCATCCATCATGGTTCTTCCTTTCAGAAATGTTCCTTGCTCTTTCAAGACCACCTCAAGTACCACCTCTATAAGACGGAAAGCTAGGCATTTCAAAATTATCTTATAAGTACTTCCCACCAAACTCATTGACCTAAAATCAATAAGTTGTTCAGCTCCTTCCTTTTACGGAATCAAGGAAATATAAGTTGCATTACTTCATTTGTCAACAAAACATCTGTTATAGAAGTCTTTCATAACCAGCATCAAGTCCTCACGCAACACCTCCCAACATGCTTTTAGAATGACAATGGAAAATCATCAGGCCTCGGGGCCTTATCACCCTCCATACTCCACTGCCTTTTTCACCTCCTCCTCAGTAAGCTACTCAGCTCATTCCTTTTTCGGAATCAAGAAAATATATGTTGCATTACTTCCTTTGTCAAGAAAACATCTATCATAGAATTCTTTTATAACCAACATCAAGTCCTTATGCAACACCCCCCAACACGCCTTATAGAATGACAATGGAAAACCATCAAGCCCCAAGGCCTTATCACCCTCCATACTCCATACTACCCTTTTCACCTCCTCCTCAGTGAAAGGCCTCTCCAACCATGTAGCTTGATTTTCCTCAATACGTGGAATATGCACCCCATCTACCTTAGGTCTATTCAGCCTGTGTTCTGTAAACAGGTTTTCAATTAGTCTTCAAAATGGGCCCTAATTTCCTCCCCCCTTCCACTAATGGCCCCCTTACACTGAGGTTGCTAATCCTATTAATTGCCCTTCAACAGGAAGCCATTTTATGAAATAAATGTGTTGTTGTCCCCCTCTTTGAGCCATTGACCCCTTGATTTCTAATGCCACATAACTTCCTCCATAGCTAACACCCTCTTAAAATCCTGCCATACCTACACCTAGCTACCCTTTCCTCTTCTTGTAAGCCCCCCTTCAACTTCCTTGTTATCCCACTTCTGAATACCTTCTAAGATCAGCTCTTTTCTCCTTTCGATATGACCAAACACATTTCTGTTCCAAATCTCAAAGCCTCTTTAACTGCCTTTAGCTTTAGCCGAAATTGTTGCCTAGGAGGAACCCAAACCTTTGCGGCACTCCACCACTCCCTAATCAAGTCAGTGAATCCCGGGTGTAACAACCACATGTTTTGGAATCAAAATGGTTTGGAGCCTGATCTCGTATCCCCCATTCCTCTCTTAATATGATTGGGATGTGGTCTAAACCAGTTCTAGGAAGAGTACATGCACTAACAGGAGAAAACTCTCCCACTTCACTGATACCATAAATAAATCCAACTTAGGGCTGGGGATTCCTAAAAGTTTGACCATGTAAATCTGGCACCCACAATGGGAATATCCATAAGTTCTTGCTGATCCACAAAATCACAAAACAAATCCATTCCCAAGTCCATCAGGTCAATCTATTCCTCTCCTCCGTGAATTACACCTCATTAAAGTCACCCCCTATATACCATGGTAAGTTCCACCTGTTTTGGACCCCCCCAGCTCATCCAAAAATTTCCCCATCATGAATCCCCCCATAGGACCATACACACTTTGTTACCACCCATTTCTGACTTTGACCCTTATTTTTCATCTAAGAAATGGACCATCTGCCCACCTGAAACTCACAAAACTCCACAAACCTCTTATCCCACATAATAATCACCCCTACCGCGCCCACTGAAGGAAGGGCCAACCACCCGATATCTTCTGTTGTATTCAAACTGCTGATAAATCTATTATCAACCCTTTCTACCTTTGTCTCCTGCAAGATTACGATCTCTGCTTTACAATTATGAACCATTTCCTTCACTAGCCTGTGCTTCTCAATGCTTCCCAAACCCCTCACATTCCTAGATAGATTGTTGCACTTCATTAGCACACACTCCTAGTACCCCTGGTCTTTCGTGCAAACCCTTGCATCATCTCCCCTTCCCCCTTCTCATAAGATAGACCCTAATTCAAGTTTTTGACTTCTCTACTAACTCGACCCCCCTCCTTTTCCTGTTGATCTTTTCTTTTCCAATTCAGCAAACAATTCCCATGCCTCAGATTCCAGGCCCTCAAACGAAACACCCAACACTTCACTAACCTCGTCCATCGATCATAGGACCCATTCTGAGACCTCAACAAGGGATCTCTCTTCCTCCACAAGTTCATACCACACCACCATGCCCTTATTTTTCTCATGTTCCAGTTTTACCGTTTCCCTATTGTGCAATGGAACCTAATTAGAGGCAACTCATCTACACTTACCATGTAAGCGGAGTTGATTTCTGACATTTCATTCCCACAAGAGACATCCCACAAAACCAAACTAAAGCTCCCCTCTACCACAGTCTGAATGGCATCGGATGTGACTGATCACCCTATTCATGATTTATGCCCTTCCGAGTGAAGCCAACATCCAGCTTCAGCATAGCAAAATCCCACACCCCTTTCACGTACCCCTTGTTTCCCCAGAAAAAAAAAAAAGTTGATCACCTCCATCCACTGGAAAAGGTCCCACATGTTTCCTAGCAGAGCTCAGAATGAATTCTTTCAGACAATCGGTATTCACCGGTTGAACCTCCTACTGTTTGAATACTACCAGCTGACCAGTCCTTGTTTCTTTAGTGGAAGGTCTTGACAGGGAAGAAAGCTCCAGAACCGGTTCCCTCTGTAGTAGCTCAATAGAGAGAGAAGTGGAAGAGGCCTCATTGCCCTTATTCCCCAGCCCCACAAGCACTAAGCTCATGCTATTGGCTGGGATAACTTCATAAGACGATTTAAGACATACCTGCCGTGAAAAGAGGATCTCGCTGGACGTGGCACCTTCAAAATCAACAACACGGAACCCTAACTACCTAGGCATCAATTCTCTTAATCGCAAACCTCCGAAGGCCAAACACTGCTCAGGAAGGTGAGTTGCAAAGTTAGTTTTCAATTGAAAGTCTACCAGAAATACTGTAAAGCATCCATGTCACTCATGTAGCATAGGATTCGATCTTGAAAAGCACCAATCTAGACATCATCAAAAGCCATGCTATAGATCTCCTCTCTATAACTAACCAACTTTAAACCCTTAAATTACTAAAACATTTCTGATTTGGAGCTTCTTTCAAGTTCAAAGCATCAACCAAGGCTTTTGAGATCATGATGACTGAACTCCAAAGTCAACAAAAATGTGCACCAATTCTTCAAGCCATTTATTTAACACTACTCCTAACTATCGGACTTCGCATGTTTGGTCGTGACCTTGCAAAATTCCTAGGGGTATGAACCCTTAAAAAACTTCCAAGCATAATAGCCAAATAAATTACATATAAATTCCCTACAACTCATCTTCTAAGGTAGAACTACCTGGTGTCAATTCATCCTCAACATAGCAAAATTCTTCCTCTTTGGGCACATATAAGAAAAATAGCCACTAACCCCACACATATAGAAAACTATATCCCTTGTTTCTCGAAACATACTTCAGAGATGTTTATACTTCTGCCAAATGACTAAGTTATGCTAGTCTTTCTCCAAACAACCTAGCATATCTGAAATCTTTGTCAACAGTCTCCAGAGGATTATATGCAACATCACTTCTCAGTTCAGCCCATAAATCAAACAAAAAACATTGAGTTCTTCACTTTCAATTAGTCAACATCTTGCAGTGCAAAACACTCTAGCATAATCAGCTACACACTCCCCACCTCCCCCCCCCCCCCGGTAACTTGTTGAATAAATCTCAAGAATAAATGGATGTGTAGAAATTTATGACCTAGAGCTTCACGAAACATCCTCAAAGTGTAAATTGGAACAGGGTTATATCTCTCAGCTATAGAAAGAGAAACATGTGATTCTTCAAGTATGGGTTTGTACACATATTCTCAAGGCTAGTAACCTAGTCACAATAGGCTTCCAAATCTAGACTCTAGAAAACTCTGGTATTTCCACTTTATTCCACATTCTCATTCATAATGGGGTATAGCCCGCGTGTGATTTGGTGCAGGAAATAACTCTGGTGGGATAACAAGTCAAGCGGTGATTGCTTCTCCATCTCCAAATGTTGGAGTAGACTCTTGACTTCCTGTACTTTCTTCTTTTCTTTTTTTTGCTTCTCCCTGTCTCAAGAAGCTTATTGGAAATAAAATAATTTAGTTGTGTATAGAGCTCCCTGTAATGTCCCCACAAGCTTTTCTTCAAGGATTCTTCCATAATTTCACATGTGACGGGTTATTTCTCGTGTTCTTCCATATCAGTCCTCAAATTCTGTACTTGATCTTGCATTTGCCCTTGAACTTCTGCAAGTCTAGTTCAAATTAAATGTTCATTTGCTTCACGTCATCATATTGTGATTTAGGCAGCATGGTCATGGTGATTTACTTCAATAATCAAAACACATTAACTTGTGGTTGATTTGCTTTGATACCAAACATTATTGTCGAACAGCAATGATTCCACAACAACAGAATCTGATTCCATAACTCCAGCTAAACAATTCTTCAATGAACAAGCAAATTAGCAGCTATGTTCATAATTTAGAATCTAATCAAAAAGAAAAAAGTTATTGTATCTATCAAAAAAAAAAAAAAAAAAGGAACTCCAGTTGAGCAATTAGAAATCTTATTAAGAAAACCTAAATTCAACAAATAAAATCAATGATGACATCCAAACTCCAAAGTACCAACTCAGTAGCGAATAGGTTAGACATCACAATCAAGTGTGTGTAATAGCAGAGAAATAAGTCCAGTAAACGGCTAAATTAGCAACCAGAAAAACAGCAATGAAGATAATTATATTGGCTTCACACAACCGACAAGTAGGAGTACGGATTCCACTAGAAAACTCAGCAACAATGAACCCAATGATCATAGTTCTCCTTAAAAGCAACTCTTCAATAATCCTCCTATATGGACATCCCCCTAATACTCTTTTGTGGACCTTTAGTAATCCTATTCAAACAAGGATTTAAGATAACAACTAGCAGCATCTATGAGTGCTTGGAAAAGCCCTATCCTAATCACTAATCCTAATCCTAATTTAAATAAATCAACTATAGTCAAAACTCAAAGGCTAATGTCAACTCCTAATTCAACTCAAACTACTAAATAAGTAATAACAAACATCTAAAGTCTGAATTTAGTCCTCTGAACATAGAATTATCCCATGAAATTGGGAACCCAGACATGTTATGGGAAAGCACGTAAATTGGAGGGCCAAGGGACCACCATAGGTAACTAAGGGAGAATAACTCTGGCTGGATCCAAAAGAGAAGTGTGGAGATCAAAAAAACAGATCAGCCCATGTTAGAAACTCCCATACTAGTAAAACATTTAAGTTAGCATAGAAGATATATATATATATATATATGTGTGTGTGTGTGTGTGTGTGTGTGTGTGTGTGTGTACTGTTTGATAAATGGATTTAGTTACATCTGAGGATAAATATTGCAGTTCTAGAAAGGTTTAATAGTTTTTAAATCTCCAAAAATTAGTAAGATATCAAATTCAAACTGACCATATATGTGCATATATCAACTACAAAACCATCTTCCGCCCCCCTGAGAAAACAAAGACCCTCCCCATCAACCACCTGCAAACCCCTAAATAACAGAAAAACCCTCACCACAAAAGCTCCGAACCCTTAGACCAGAAAAACCAAGGGGCCCCCACCAAATGTCCGAGAAAAACAAGACAACCCCCCCCCTCCCGAAAAAAAAAATTAAATAAGAAAAAACCTCAACTTTTAACACTAGCAACCATGCCCACCACCAAACCAACTAGCAGAGACCAGTCAAATTTAAAAATAAAACTCCTCAGAGACCATTCTTGGCCTTTCTATTAGATTTGCAAAAAGTTTAGTCCACACCCGAGTCTGGAAACCTATGAACTTTGCTTGGGTTTTTCTCAATGACACTTGTCTTCTTCAATCTGGGTAAACATCAGACTGAATCCGCAACCTCAAGACATAAAGAATCCCCGTGCAGAAGGAGACTCCACCTGGATTTGATACCCAGTTTGCACCCCCTCCACCCTATCACAAGCCCTACCTTCACCCTCCCCTTTTCCTACTTCAAATCACTTCAAAGCAGCATCCAAATAAGTCACAGGTGATCAATCCACATTCCTCCATCGTCTTGACAAGGTTTCTCTTCCTGGGAGTCGGCTGAGGATGGGCGTGGTGTAGTGATCCCAAAGGTAAGTTATCAGTAAAGTTAACTTATATTTTCCTCTCTCATGAAGAAGGCCTGTTCCGCCCTGTTAAGAAGATATGGAATCCAGTATTGCCAACCAAGGCAGGCTTCTTCTTATGGCTTTTATTTTGGGGTAGAGTTCCCACTGTTGATTTTTTCTGGTGTCCAAAGGATATCAATTCCCAAATAGATGCTCTTTGTGTTTCAAAGAGGCGGAGACGATCAAACACATTTTCCTCCATGGCCTGTTGGTTGGGGGATTTAGTATTTCTTCTTAAGCTGGCTTCAGCTTGGCTGGGTCATGCCTGGGTCAGTGGTGGAGTTGCTTATGTGCTGGTCTACTGGGAACTCTTATTGGCTGTCCAATAGGGGAACTATCATTTGGAGAGCAACAATCACAGCAGGCATTTGCTGGACCCTATGGAAGGAAAGGAACTCCCGTGTCTCTGATGATGCTGGTTCGAACGCAGCCAGGCTTCCGGAGGTAATTTTCTTATTGGCAAGTTGGCTTAGTCACTTGCCTTGCTTCAGGGAAGTGAAGTCTTTCCAATGGGTACATGGATTGAGACTTTTTTTGGCTTTTATGGTGGCATTTCTCATGCTGTCTCTTTGTATTTCTCTCTTCTCCTTAATAAAATTCCTTTTTATTTATAAAAAAGAAAATAAAAAAAAAAAAAAAAAAAAAAACTATCTGATCTAACCTCAATACTTAATCCTGTAACTAGACCACGATTAAACCTTTACAAACACAATACCTCTCCATAATACAGGTTTGCAATTCAACCTTCTCATGAATGAGTGAAAACAAGGTTTTAAAACCCCAACCACCCAGCTTCACCATGATCAAATCCTCACAACTCCTTGAAATTTGCTCAGAGTGGGATGTAATGGCAAAGCAAAATAAACACATGGACTTTTTGGTCAACCAACTCCACCTCTAAATCTGCCTTATCAAGAGGACTCTCCCACACTGAAAAGAAATTTAAAAAATATTGTAAGCTTAAATCACTCTTCTCCTGCAGTTACCAAGCCGTGGGCCCTTTCAATAACACAATGGGACCAGCATGGAATCAGGCACTACCCAGAAATGCTGAGAACAACCCTCATCCCTAACTCTTCTCTTTCTTAAATGTAATTGTCCACATCAATTGACACTAGACTAAAATGACTTGTATGGTTCTGATTCCTCCCATCAAAAAAGTAGCCAGAACCAAGCTCTTCTTAGTTCTTAGCAAAAGCATCTGAAAAGATGACCTAAAGGCCTTTGATTTTAAACAAAAAAACCCGATATCACCTCACTTAATAAGGTCTAGCATATTATCTACCAGCATGAATTAAACCAGTCTGATCCCCAGTTTGATCAACCCAAGTATGAATTGCTGGACTCCTAATACACTCATGTATCCCATGTACAAGGGGAAACAAAGAATTTTATCTACGTCTAGTGCCAACCTATTTAAAAGGGAGAGAGCCCTCCATGCATCAGTCACATCAACTCTTTTCAAAATCTCCGTCCAATCAAACCCCGAAACCTTTGAATTTGAAATCATTGCAAGCAAGTGCCTTGGGATTCAACCACATGTTATAACCTTTCGGGTGATCATAAATAAAGGAATAGTTAAGTATGGCATCAAAATCATAAATCGCTTCCCACTTCCCAGTCGCCTCTACTGCCAAAGTTCCAGGAAGAACCGTCACACCAAACATCTGTTACAAGATAATTTCCTAGTAAACTAGATCCATCTTACTCAGAAGATGAATGCAATGAGCCATTTCCTCCTCCACAAAGTCCCTTGGGAATTTGGAAGATTAGATGAAACCAAAACTAGAAAATCGACTCTTTGCTTCAGCCTCCCAAAATCAATGTCACCAAATTCTTACAGCTCACCAAGCAACAAAGGAGATTCTAACTCAAGCTCAACAAAGAAGGCCATGTCCTTTCCTTCAATTACAACACTCACAAAAAATCGAATCCGCATAACCTCCATATTCGTCACACAAGGGTATGACAACATTTTGCTACTCCAAAACAAAACATGGGCTATGTCGATGGATTCCCATGATAGAGCCTTATCATTGACTTCAAAAAAACCCTCCACAAGCCTCACTAGTAGAGAGAAATATTTATTTGTGCCAAGTGTGCATCCCAAGATCCTTATGCACCAAGAACTAGCTCTATCTAGTTGATAAATAGATACCAAGAGCAAGCTCCAATAATTGAGAGAAAAAAAAAATCAAACATATTGAATCTTCTTCTTCTCACTTTAGAAATCCTCAGAGTAGAGAATTTAAAGAGTAGAAGTTGAAACTTGGAAAATAGGTGTCAGATGAGTAGCTCTTTATTCATTATCCAATATTGATACAACACGACTAACCACTTTCTCTAAAAGCACGATCTGATAGAGGGAGGTAAATCAATCCCTTTATCTTATAGCCCAGGCTTTCGGCCGAACCCTCTTTCGTCCCACATTTCATGGGTCCCACCTCACACAAGTCACTCGTCTCCCACGAGTCATGTCACCTCGAGTGTGCCCCCGTCTCCCACATGCTATCCCACTCAAAACCTGATGTGAAAATGCCCCTGCATTAATCACCTCCAATGAGGAGTTTCGAACACGAGACCTCCTGCTCTGATACCATTTTGATGCAGGACAACTAATATAGGTCTCACCTCACATGAGTCGCCTGTTTCCCAAGGATCACCCCACCCCAAGTGTGCCCCCACCACCCACGGGTTACCCCACTCAAGCACGGTGTGAAAATGCCCCTACATTAACTGCTTTGTAAAGTTTGGCATTTTTTTCTCTCTCATCTCAATGTCTTGTGGATGTTCCCTTCCTTGGTAAAAGAACTCATCTCAGGATGGTAGATAAGAGATTTGAAAAATGTTTCTAATCTCATTTGGACTTACCTACCTAAGGCTATATGTTGGGGCATTTGGAATGAAACACATAAAAGAATTTTTGAAGACAAGTTCTCCTCGTCGAATGGTATCACTGTCTCAGTCTATAGACTTCAATTTAATAGAGCCTCTATTTCCATAGAATTTGACGAGGGAATGTGGGATGACCACTTGGTGCATGTCCAACTAGTTTTTGTATTTTGCTAGGTGGGTGTTGTCTTTTTCTTGTTTCTTTCTTTTCTTGTTTTTCACCTTCCCAGTGATTGTCCCAGTGGCTTTCTAAGCAGCACCCCAGAAGTGGAATTCCACCCTTCTAAGAACCACTTAGAAGACACATCAATTTCAAGATCCACAAGTAGAAACTTGATTTAAAACACTATGGAGAAAGGCCTCTCTTTCTTTAACACGCTCGCTTAACAGATGAACCAATCACTTGCTAGGTAACCATGAAACAATATAACTTTCTAGTTATCTACGCTAGAAACACTTTCTAGCATACTTATGAGTCATTAAGTGCTGCACAACATTTCTTGATACCTAACCACAAATGTGTTCAATTTGACAGTCATTCAATGGGACACAGTCTCACAAGGTTGACTTAGAAAGGAATTAATTGGGTTAAGAGACAACATTACTAAGAAAGATAAATAAGAGAACCCATCTACAATAATTACATAAAGATCAAACATCGTCTCTTATTTTTATTTTTATTAATAAATCATGAAGATCAAACATCTGGAAATTTAATGTACTATACACATACAATTCAGTGCTTTTTATTTACTTGAAGCAAAGATGCTGTCACAAAATTTTTCGTGCACAAGACAAATCAAAATTCTTCAAAGCTTCCACCAGAATGAGAAGCCACCATATATATATATACCATCTAAAACACCTTAGTATAGCAAAGAACACAGAGAAAACCTTTAAATCCTGCTGCAATAATGGAAGAAAGCTTAATGTACCACATATACAATTCAGTATCTTTTAATGATGGTTTCAATCATATATATATATATATATATATATATATATATATATACTAAAAATGATGATTGAAACCATCATAAAACACCTTAGTATAGCAC
>JAOXJP010233507.1:0-24341 GCA_025762735.1 Platanus orientalis | reverse complement strand
TCAGTCTTTAATCGTGAACCCACTCTGATACCAAGTTGGATATTTTGGGAGAGATAGAAAGGGGAAAGAGAAGAAGAGAAGAAGAAAAGGAAAAAGAGAAGAAGAGGAGATGAGGAAAACGTAGGGAAAGCGTATATTGATCTCTCCTATATGGTGTTGCTCTTTATTATATACTAGGGTACAATGAGATATAAAAATACCATTATACCCTCACACACACACTACATATACGCCTACATTGATTTCCATTTTATGTTTATCTAAATTAAAACATTTAACCAATTACATTGCAGTGAAATAATTAGAACAGTCATAATTAAGTGCAATAGAAGTAATAATCCATATCCATTAATACTAGTCAAGAAGTTCAAAGTCTACATCCATAATAAGGCTTCCAATGGTCAATAATACATATCCAAACTGAAAAGAATATAAGTCTCAAGTCCAATGTCTAATAGAAATGTAAACCAAAAGAGAAGTTTTCGAGCATAGGTGTCCATCCAAACTCTCACCTCATCATCTCCTCGACGATTCCTAGTAATCCCTCTCCTCCGTGACTCCATTTGTGGGTGGTGTCAAATTTGGGTAAGCTTGATTGGCTTAGCGAATGATGCATCATGCATGTAGGATAGTGGGTGTGTGCTCAGGAGATATGAATAAAATTGATATAGTATTGAAGAAAAATAAACAAGATTTCTACTTGCAAAGTTTACATGTTATTTCAAGTGATATTCAAGTTACATTCATATACATTAGAAAAATTAGGGATTACAAAGTAACAAACAAATAAAGGATCTAACCACTTAGTCTAGATTACCAAACTAAATTAGGGAATTGGGTAACAAGTTGTTGCAAGAAATATTATGAAACTAAGTAATGGGGTAAAATGTCAAATTATGGTCATCCTAAAAAGGAAAGTAACGAATAAGGATGGGGCTTATATGAGGATGTTAAAGGAATAATGAGGGATGGGTTTTAATATGATTACAAGCTGAAAAATCATGTTTAAACACAAAAGGTAGATTTGAAACATAGCCCCCACAGTTCATAAGCTATACGGCTATACCACAACAACCCACAACACAATTACTATGAAAGGAGCAGACTAAGACTTAGAAGCTGAAGAGGTTCAACCTGTTTTGATGAGGAGGGGACCGATAATGTATTCAAAGAAGTAATTTGACCAAACCATGAACAAACGAATAGCGAGCAATGCTTTTTGAAGAAGCCAAAACAAATCTAATGCTAAAGATAGGGTTCCGCCTGCTTTTAATTCCACCAAGCATGGATTCAAATGGGACCAGCTTTTGGGATCAAAGCTGGCTCCTCTAGGTTCGTCCAGGAGTCCACTACTTCATAAAAGTGTCTGACAAATCAAAGCCTCAAATATGGAAGACTGTAGTTTGATCTCCCAAGATGACTAGTTAGCCCTCTTTCACGTTGGGGTCACCTTCCAATAGCTGTAAATATTTATAACTTTGAAACCTCAACTGATAAAGGCCTCAAACAGTGTTGCCCTGGGGTGTATAGCACTTGAGAAGGTGGGCTTTGAATAAAGCTAGAGCCATGAGGGAGAGGTACTCAATCTTGTGGAAACACCTATTAGACTGTTTTCATGACTGTACTTAATTCTATGCCTTGGAAAATTTTCAAAACAGCAAGCTACATATGATGGTATGCTTAGAGGGTGTCGTTTAGAAATTGTGAAGCTCCAAGAATAGTTAGCTTGATCAAAGTCTCAAACTCTTGGAGGTGGTGCTCATTCTTTCAAAAGGTGTGTCTGTTTCAACAATAAAAAACTTGTAGAAAACTCAGAAAATAAGGAGGAAGAAGACCTTTAACCCAAGGGGAGGGAGTGACCTTCACCACTAGCATTAAACTAGGAGCCTAGACCCATTCCAGGGTTTTAGAGGTCTTCGTCTTACAAGTAAGGATAGAGGTAGAAGACTTCAAAATGTGAGCCCAAATCTCAATATTATTGCATAACGATTTTGGCTGGTTGTGGGCTCTATAAATAGAGTTCCATAGCTAGAGAAATTACAAGGAAATTGAAATTGACAAATAAACCCCTCTCTACTACTCTCATGACTAAAGTAACCCCAAACTACAAATAATAATGAAAATACCCCTAAGTAACCCTTAAAGACTAAAATACCCTCACCAATATGTGCCCTCCTCCAACAAGAGACATAAAATAAGTAAAATAACCTTGATGGAACCAAAGTATGGACACATCTCTCCTCTGCATCTTCTGGTAGACCTGAAACTCGCACCTCGACCCAGTGTCCTCGTCAACGAAAGGGTATTCAGTTTATGCCCATACAAAAGAGACAAAAAAATATCACAGTAGCAAATAGGAAGAATCAAGATAGATTAAGAAATTAAAGTAAATATGAGATTACATCAAATTTACTAAACATGTATCCTTACTATGATTTGAATATACATATATCATAAGATAACTACAAGAGGGTCCAAAATGAACCAAATTGAATCCTACATATGCCACATGCTAAGTTCTATATGTATATGCCAAGTGCTATATGTCTTAGGCCAAGTACTATGTGCCACATGTCAACCCATAAAGGGGTTTTTATCACATAATGAAACCCATATAAATAAAACATGAAAGGTCTCTATTAAATCTAGAACATATAACCTATGTGAGGGTCCCCGTCAAAACAAAACATATAGCTTATGTAAAGGTCTTTGATATAGCATATCATATAAGTTCTCCGACAAAACAAGTTACATAACCCACACAAGGGTCTCCAACATGACATATCGTATAAACCATATAAGGTCTTCGACAAAACAAGTAACATAACCCATATAAGGATTTTCGACATAGCATATCTGATAAATCATATAAAGTATCCGATAAAGAAAATCACATAACTCACATAGGGGTCTCCGACATAACATGCCATATAGCATATATTGGGCCACTAGGGCTGTTTTCACCTATTAATATGACCCGGTGATTGGGTAACTAAAGCCATAAAGGTTAACTTACAAAGGGGTCTCCGGGCTTAAGAAGGGCAACCCACATAAGGTTCTACGGGCCTAAAAAGGGCAACCCACATAGGGGTCTCTGGGCCCATGAAGGGAAACCCACATAGGGGTCTACTGGGCTATGTCTAGCCAACCCATATAAGGGTCTCCGAGATTATAAAAACCATGTATATATAAGGGTCACAAGGACCAACCCACTTAGGGGTCTCTAGGCCCAAAATGACATATTCCCGCATAGGGGCATCATATCAAATCCTCATATTCAAAACCAAATACCAAACCATACTTTTGTAAAGTAAATAGATACTACATATGTAATTTAAAATATCCACATGTTTAATCATATAAAGAGTCCAAATAATGAAGTAGTAAATCACATGAAAGGGGTCAAATGTTAACATGTAAATAAAGATACTTAACCAAAATTTAAAAACATATGTGGTGCTCATGAATGTAAAATCGTTTTATGTCAATTTCCCTAAAAGTTAAAAACCAAGTTAAAGTCTTTAAAACTCATGTAGAAGTTTAAGTAAATGGAGTAAACTATGCCAAAGACAACATGCTCATGCTTTCAAAAGCTACCACATAATGCAAAGTCTAATTTAGTAACATGAAGATCCATAGAATTTAGCACAATTCATTATGGTTTAAGATGAATCAAAAGAAATCTATCAAAGAGAGTAATGGACTAACATAAGGAGTCAATAGACATGCTAAAGATACACAAATCATGGAGAACAAATCATATGTTATTTCATTAAATATGTATGGAGCAAACATTTAGGGAGCTCTAAGAGAAATCAAGGATAAACAAGGATACACTTCAAGGAACCTTCTACTTCATCCAAATCATATAAATCCAACTCCATAAATTTTCCAACAATAGTAGAGATTACCAAAACTCATGGAAATAGAACACTACTATTATATGGGTAACTCCAAATTCCAAGAACACATAGCAATGGGGTAAAAGGAACCTTTCAATGCATATAGAGCTCATCCATTCACCGAATTAAATCCATGGAGATTAAGGCAACAAATCCTCAACATAGAATATAAAAACACATTTCTATAAATCTAAGAAAAGAAGGAACAAACATAAATTACATATCCACTCACACCATCAATTTCCATAGAGATTAATCAACAAATCTTTGCAAATATATAATGGAATCACATTTCGAGGAACCTAAGAATGAAAAGTCTAAACATAAATTACGTATCCACTCATACAACCAATTCCGTAGATATTAATGTCACAAATCATCGAAACATAGAAATGAAATCACATATCTATGATTTTAAAGAGGAAAGTATAAAAATGTGTATCCACTCACAAACCATTCCCATAGAGATTGAAATCCACAAATATTTGCAAACATAAAGTTGAAGCACATTTCTAAGATCCTAGGAAATGAAATGTAAGCATAAACAACATATCTACTCAAAATCTATCACTCCTTGCTTCCAAGTGGAAATTCCTCTTTCACAACACATTTCCCCTTGTAGTTTAAGTAACAAAACCAATATTAGAACAAAAAATAGAGAAATGAAATAGTAAACAACATGTTTCCTAAGCTAAATCTAGCTTTAGCAACTTACTAAACTTGTGGAGAAGAATAATCTCTCTTCTCTCAAATATTTCCTTTAACTTCCTCTTTCTTCCCAAAAATCTCTTTCCCTTATATCATATGAACCCAAAATGAGGCAAAAATGGTCTTTATGGTCATTTCCTAAGGTTTCCTACACAAGAAAACCAACCCACAAATGTTTTCGGGCCATTCCGGGTCACTAAAACACCCCCCGATCGATCGAGCGGCCCCCTGATCTATCGGGCCTCCCCTTGATTTATCGGGCCTAGCGTCCGCATCCTTCAGTTTTTCTAGTTTTTGACTCCTCGTGCTAAAATGGCCATATCTCCCTCTACGCTTATTTTTTGATTTCCGTTTGTTTCATTGGAAACTAGACTTCAAAACCTTTCTAAAGACATAAAATTTGGTTTCTAATTCGTCTTACATTTTTACTGGTATGTCCCTAAAGTTACTTTAAATTAGTTAGCTTGTTAGCATAGACACCTTGTGGGAAAACAATCATAACTTTTTCTAGGAAACATCTATTCACACACGGTTTGTCTTATTGGAAAGTAGACTCCTAGATCTTTTTAACGATGTATGGCTTGATCTCTAATTCTCTTAGGATTGGTGTAGGTGTGCTCATAAAGTTACCCCAATTACTTTTTTGAGGCAACATTTGAACTTGACGGGTTCAATGCTAAATTTGGATTTAACACTTCTAACTTGGTTCCAAGGTTTCTTAAATCACTCTATGGTTTGTCTAAACATGTGAAATGATCAATTTACCCTTATGATGACAAACTTACAATTTTACCTTTTAAGTACAACACGGGGTGTTATATACCATGCCAAGAAAAAGAAGTTGGAAGACCATGGATAGTCTTCCATGGAGTGTCTAGTAATATAGAGTTAATTTTCTGTTTTTAAGGAGTTTTTGCAATTATTTTAAGTCTTAGGGGATGGAATGTAATAAGGCATGTTTATCAAGGGGGTAGAATAAGATTTTATTTTCAAGGGTATTTTTGTTTCTTTTTATGGGATGCCACCTCAGTCCATGATACCCACAATATGAGCTGCAAGATATCTTTAATATTCTTTAAGATTTTGGAGAATATTTAAGAGATATTTAGGGGGCTCACAATGCCAATTCAGTAGTGTAATATTCCCTAAAATTGTGGAGAATATTTAGAGATATTTTCTCCAATATTTTAGAGAATATTTGAATTTTTTTTTCAAGATTGTGGAGAATATTTTGGAAGATTGCTTAAGAACTTATAGGGTCCAAAATATCTTGCTTGTCAAGCAAGTAAAGTCTTTTTAGTTAAGTATTTTAATTTAGTATGATTCTCTTATTTTTTTTATAAAAAGTTTATGAATTAATGTCCTAGATTGTAGGGACTTTATTTTATTTTATTTCATTGTAAACCTATTTAAAGAGGCACCCACATATGAAATAAATCAGTTGAAGATGATTATTTGAAAAGAAGACACGTGTGTTGAAGTGGGTGTGGTATCCTAAGTTTCTCTCTCAACCCCTCACATAAGTTGAGCATTTTACCCTCTTTCCCTCTTCTCTCTTCTTTCTCCTTTCTTGTGTTTTCTGGTTTTTGGGTTTCTTTAATCAAATCCAAAACAACATTTTTTTAATATAATTTCACAAACTAAATTAATTCCAAATTCTTTGAAATTTGGAACAATGGTGCATCTTAGACCCAAGATTCACCCTGTCTGAGTGCAAAATTTTCTGATGCATGACCATGGGTATTTTGGTAATTTCACACTATTGCCCAAAATTTTCAGAATTCTAATTTTGGGCTTTATTTATTCTTTCAATTTGGGGTTTGCCTTGACCATCCTACATCAGTACAGAATAAGCCTTTTTCTCTCATGAGATTTAAAAAATACATTAATGAGTTAGTGTTCCACACATACCAACTTGCACAATGTATCTATTTTGTACTGTAGCCTATCCAGCTGTAGTTGGTTTTCAAACTGCATCCATTTCAGAAGTAAATGAAATTAGTTAATGTGAAGTTGTTGATTTGTATACTTTTGATTGTTGGCTGCTCATTGTAGCTTTCTTTCTCTTATTATATATAATTTAAGAAATAAATGGAGAATCATGTCCATTTATCAATGAGTGATGGATCTGCAATATGTGATTTTGATTACTTTGTATCCTTATTTTGGTTAATAGTTTCGTGTTCCAAGATGGAACTTTGACTGGTATTGCATTTGGATATATTTAATATTGTTTTTTAGTTGTCTAGGTCATTTTGAGGTTAATTCCTCAACCTACCTTGAGATTAGGTCACTCAAAATGAAAGTGTCTATTCAGTTGTTCCTACTAGGATGGTTAGCCTCAAATTTATCTTGATCTGTGATTGTAGCTATCTCATTTATCATGGGTTTTGGATAGTTGGGAAAAAATGGTTGATGATTTGTCTGAAGGTGAAGTCTGCAGATCAGGTTTTGTTTGCCTGATCAGACTGATTTTTAAACCTAAGTTTATGCTGATATGTATGCATGTACCATGGTGGTCTTGTTTTAGTTTCTTAATTTTGGCTTTATTTACTGATAATTATTATATACAGAATGCGTATTAAGAATCAGTCTTAATGCCTTGCAGGAGTGCATGAGAGGTCCACTGGCAAAGGCTCGAGTTCTATATGCTCCAGTTGAAGAAATTGGTGGCGAGGGCCGCCTCTTACGTGCCTGTCGTATCCAAATGATTTTCAGAACAGTTCTATATTCCGTTTTCAGTTATGCACTTAAAATGCACTAACAAAGAACAAAGAATATTATTTGCTTCACAGCTGAAGATCTTGTTGCTGTTTTTTGCATCGTCTTTTTCTTCTGAATAAAGTGATTACCTTTAACCAAAAAAAAAAAAAAAAAAAAAAAAAAAAAAAAAAAAAACAAAAAAAACAAAAGAACAAAGAATATAATTCAGTGGCAATAAAATATTGGTTGCAAATATTACTGTATGAAGGGCTTTTGAATTTCTTAAATTTTCTCAGAAGTCATTGTTGATGCATATGCTGAAGCTGGTCTTGTTCTTGAGAAGGATGCTCAGCAAAAGTTGAAGGTATACTGCTACGAATTTCTTCTTGTTCTTATTTTCCTTCATTTTCTGTTCTGATAGTTTTTGCATATAAGTTTGTATTGGTGGCGATGGTATACTTTATTTGGGGCTATGTTGCAATAATTGTTGCCTGCTCTTTGTGCAAAGTAAATGGTGCATTTTTCTCTAGTTAAAAGCGCTGCATCTTGCTCTGCTCTTTTGCATTCTAACAAAACCCCTGGTTAGATTCTATAAAGGTGACCTTTCTATATGGTCTTCACTTCTAACCATTATGTGCCGTGAGGACACACCATAATTAACATGCAGCATGTGACGCTTATGTGGCTGGTAGTAAAAAATTATATTTATCTCCCTTTTCCTACTTTGTGTGTGTGTACCATCAAGAATCTTTGATGGACTTGAGAAAAATGGGATCTTGTGAGGGAGAAGATTATGGACCTACAGAGAAGAGATATCTGTAAGGATCAGCAATTTTATGTCCTTGCATCATACAATCCACTTGTACATATGGATCATCTATGGTATCCAATTTGTAAGCCATTCCTTGGATGGTCATCAAAGAGAGAGAGAGAGAGAGAGAGAGAGAGAGAGAGAGAGAGAGAGAGAGTCTTTTCATGTTTATGACAAGACAATGACAGATCCTGACAATTGAACTATTCCAGTTTATGTTTTACTTCTTATGGGTATGCTTTTATACATCCTTTAAGGAGCAATTGTTGTTCACTACATGATTCTTCCTAGGCTACAATCTGTTGAAATAATATTCAATTAATTTTCCTTTGGTTAATTGATATTGATTTAATCAGAACTGAAGGTTTCCAGATTTGCACATGTTTTCAGTTCCCCTTGTTTCCCTTATAATTAACTGATTTTAATGTTTGGAAGTGCCCTTAACTATTATATCTAATTTTTTTCCATGCCTTACACTTGGGGATGCTTGACAAGTAGGATCTGTGGAACATCTAAGTAATACCACTGAACTAAGTAATACAAGGGAAATATTTCCTTCTATAGTTAAGTGACCTATAGTTGACATTGTACCAAATTTCGTCAAAATTTCCTTTTTCTGAGAGTGAATAAAAACCCAGGGAAATAAAATGTCCATACTTTAGGGTGTGAAATAAAAATCAAGGGGAATATAATGATTTCTTAGCTTGAGATTTTTTTATGGAACTCTTCCCAAAAGTTCTATTTTCTACAAATCTTCTCCAAACATTTCACCGATATATGACTCACTCTGGAAAACATGAGATTCTAAAAGCATATTCCCAAGCCACTACCATTGCACCAAAGCAATGACCCTAACACAAGCATATTCCCATTGTTAAGAATTAATTTTCTAATGTTCTTTAAATCTTAAATGCTAAAAGAAAGATGTGCATTTAACTTTTGAAGAAGTGGTCATGTTTCATATCATGATGGCTTGGGCCTTACTACATGAAGCAAGAATATTATGCTACCCCATTTATGATAGGGATTAAGGACGAGCCAACTTGAAACTCTATGTGGTATTGAGGGAGAGAGAACATGATACAAAAATTGTATGTGGTTTTATGGTATGAGTTACAATAAAAAAATAAAAAAATCATTTTATGTGATAAGGAACCATATTTGCTTGGCAGTGCTGTTCTAATCCTATATTCCTCTCTTGTTATATATAGATGCCTTCGTAGTTTTTTGGGTCCTAAATGTGCAGTCATACTTATTTTAACATTCACTGAAGTTTCATTGAAAATTTTCACATTTCTTCCAATGATTCCCTAATTTCCATAGATTTTCCACTATATCTAAACATTCCAGCAAAATTTTCATAACTCATTAAGGAAAAATATCCATTGAAATCAAAATTTGAATCATGATTATATAGGTTCAAACATCTTCCCTCCACTGGAAATCATGAAGAACCTAATAGCTCTCAAATTAGTATGAACTTACAATGGGTTTTAGAAGTTTGTAGAAACTTTTGGTTGACATTAAAAATATGGATCATTGCTGAGTCATTGATCTAAACTCATCTATTGAATATATGAATTCATCGAAACAAAAAATGAATATATGGATTATTAGTGGACCTGGATTACACATGGAGCCCTATCACCAATGATGATTTTATTGTGCCCTTGAATTGCAGTTGCATGCCACTGTGATGAATGCAAGACACAGGAAAAGGTGTGTGTATTCTTTGCTTTTCTTTTGATTTTTTTTAATATCTCTGCTCCTTATAATGATGGCATTTGGGAGTCACCCATTACCTTCCAAGAGGCTGATATATGGAATGAAATGGTTCAGGAAAATAAGGACGAAAAAGTATGACTCATTTGATGCACGGGGTATTGTCAAACAATATGGGTCTGAGGAATGGGGGGAATATCTGATCTGTGAAGCACATCTGTCACAGAGGTTCAAGTTTGGTGACAATGGATATTATCATTGCTGTGGTTCAATTCCTTTTCCAAAAAACATGCAAGTTGAATGATTCTCTCACCTTTGATCCAAAGGTTCACTCATTTGAATTCCTTACAATAAACAGTAGAAATGGATTTCCTTGAGGATACGTTAGCTGATAATATGTAATTGTGGCTTTTGTTGCATTCCATGCTGTATATTTGCCATATGATTTGCAGCCTGAATAATTGAAGTAATCTAATCTTCTATACACAAAAAGCCATCTAGTTTCAAAAGGCATGTGGGGTTTACACATTGAAGCTGGCCTCGAGCCAAGGGTCAATTGAAAGGCCTTGAAGCTTAATTTATTTTAAAGACTGATGCTACAACGGGTGAGGCAGGTGTACAGGATACACATGCTCCTCACCAACTGTGTGCTTCTTACATCAATCCTGTATGGTATTCTTATCGAAACAGTTTTTTTTTTAATTATAAATCTATTTAAATAACACTCAGTATGATTAACATATTTAGCAGTTTTGAACTCTTCTGAGGCTCTCTGTTTCATGATTGTTGAAATGGAATTTGTGATTTTTATGAATTGATGATTTGTTTTTTCAATACGTAAATGAACAGTAAGGTATACATTAATGTATTCATTTTTATTTGTCTCAATAATTTTGTTTTTACTATATCCTGATTGAACCAGCTAAAGGTCTTCCATTTTCTAGGTATGTATCTCTCATGCATTACTTGACAATCCATGAAAAGCTTAGTGTATACCTTGAGGGGTGAGTGCTCAGAAAGACCAAGCCTTGCAGGGGTACGAGGCATGTAAAAAGGCATGAGTACAACATACAATGTGTCATGCGACATGCTCTTAGCCCGCATGAGCTTAAACTACAGAGCATACCTGACAACAACTAGGGGCAACTCTAAGCAACCTACATAGGGAGCTTAGGATTCTTTAGAAAGTTGGGTTCTGTCTAGGGATGGTACTTAGGGCCCTGGCATTGATGTATTGGCTTATTACTTAGGGCCCTAGCATTGATATATTGGCTTACGGCTAGATGTTGAGGTATGTACACATAATTAGCATGCACTATATGACAGTGGTGGCTTGAGGTTGACTAGGATATCTTGTGGTCTGTGTGCTTGGTTGTGCTTCTCTTGATGCTTGGCATGAGCTTGACTTGGCACAAGATCACTTTGATAGTTAGGTAGGTGAGGGGACACGTTTTGCATGGAATGCCCCATGGTACCTTCATAAGTTGTCATGGGTGTTAGTGGATTTAATATCTCAAACGATAGTTCGAGAATGTGTTGTAGGCATGCTGAGACTCAGTGCTACATGGCAGGGCATCAAGAGCTTTGTGGTCTATTGAGATACACTTCAATGGCATGATGTCTGTATTGAGGTGGTTAACTTGATCAAATGCTTGTCTTAGTACGGTTTGGAGCTAGCTAGCAAGCGACAGTGACATGAGAGTCCCTACGAATGAGACAAGTGTTATGATACTACAATGAAGAAACTTGTGGGTTGGTTAAGCAGGGCTTCGAAACAAACAGTATTTCTGTTAGTGTATTATGAAGCATATTGGCTGATTATAAGGGTTCGAATGACGTTCAGCTGGCATTGGCTAGGTAATGGTTGGGGTGTCGTATGGTTGTGATAGAGAAAAACTTGACCGTGACAATTGGTACCAGAGTGGGGTTTACAGGTTAAATGGAATAACCTATGATACAGTTGGTATCAACACTGATGTCGAGAGGTGCCTTTGACATATAGTGTCAATGTATGGTTCTTATTTGGGCATTCAAAGCAGCATTGGGCTGTTGTGATGAAATCCGATGGCTATGGTACAAAAGCATCAAGCTTGATTACTATGGTTCCAAGTAGTGGGAGGGTTGCTAGGTACAAAATTTGTTGGCTTCTTTAATTTGGGTTCGAGACTTGTCCATGATCCATATGATGTCGACAATATAGGTGAAGTCTTTGATGCAACAAATATCAATGAATAAAGCAAGTTGCATATTGCATTTCGAAATATGCTTACAAGAAAACGTCTTTATGGCTCAAGGGAGAAACTCATGCTGAGTGAAAAGAATGTCACATATGTCTAATGAATGGGCTACCATGTGGTGTTAAGTTTATGTCAAAACAACAAAAGGGATGTGCGGAGACATAAGGGAAAAGGCACAGAGGTGCCAATGTGATGGATTCGTGGAAGTGAACCAATTTGAGAATCTCAATGGATGTTTACTTGGGGTGAAGGCATGGGGGATCGAGGTATTAAAATGACGCCAAATTGTAATTTAGGGTTTGCTCAAAGTGAAGGCAAGGTGGTCAGGTATTATGGCAAGACAAAGGAAAGAACATAAGAATTTGAGTAGATAGTTCACTCCGTTCAAAGACACAGATCGTCGAGGTGCTAGAGTGATACATATAGTAATAGAATGTTGGCTTAAGGTGAAGGTAGTGTGATGGGAAATAAAAGCAACATAGGTGAAATACAAGAGTAAGAAAGAATAGTTCTTACTTAGGGTAAAGGTGCAAAGGACTGAGGTACTATGGTGGCACAATGATATAGAGAAAGCTTGTGAGGCAAGTAGTGAAAGACCTTCATGGGACAATGGAAAACTGATAATTTGATGACTGCCTTCTCAGGGTGAATACATGTGTCGAGGTATTGAAGGGGTAACACAAGAGGATAACATTGATTTAGACAACGACAATGTTCGGACAACTTCAAGGGATATGTTGAGTGCTTAAGTGGGGGAGCACTTAAGCCAAGGAATCAAGAGACAAGCAATGGTAGGTGCAAAGTGAAAGCCGTGCTAGGATAGTGGTTCTTCGTTTGAGGTACTAGTGTAGGTAAAATTCATGTGTGAGCTTTGTTATCTTGGCTAGTTAAGTGTTAGGATTCATATAGAGATGGAATCAATATGATACATAAGGTGAAGGACATTGTCAAAGCAAGATCATAAAACCTCAAGGGTAAGGAATGGAAGACCAAGAGATTGGCACAAGTGCTTTCGAGCATCGATGAGGTGTGTTGGCCATAAGTGAGCTTTGGAGCTCGATGGTCTGGTTTTTAAGGCAATGAAGGTTGAAAGACCTCTGAACTTAAGTGAGTGTCAATGGAGTGATAGCTTCATTGATGCATGTCAGTGTGGGTTGATTTCCATGTTGATAGTTTGTAGAGACATATGAGACTAAGATGCTTCTTTGTTTAGGATAAAAGAAATTCAGTGTTGGTATGGGATAACAATTGAAAGATTGTGTATCAAGACAAGAGACAAATTAGAATGGGAAGTCCTTAGAAGAGGAAATGCATGACAAATAGTGTAAAGGTGGTTTCAAATAATGGGTAGGGTTGTTAGTCATGAAACATTAGGAATGTTCATGTGATATAATTTGGTTGGATATGTGGGGGAATGTTATAGGTATGGGACTATACAAAAGCACGCGTGTTAGAATCAAGGGTAGTTTTGTGTGAGCCATGAATTTTGGATACTTAGGAAAAGGAACCATGCTACAACATATTGTAATTGGCTTTGCGAACCACACTTTGGGAGGTCCATGAGCTAGAGGTCTCAGAGGAGAGATCTGTAACTTGACGGATGGAGTCATAATTTGGTTTGCAAGAAGCCAAGTGTTTGAGCGCGTGGCGTGTGTAGCGATCAGTGAACCATGCCTCGTGGGTGAAGCAAATTGGGTTGATTTTGAGGGCAAGATGATACGTGATTCTGGATTTGTTCAATAGTAGAGACATGTTTAGAAGATTTTGAAGTCACAAATGACTAACAGTTAAGTGCAAGATCATGCTTGGGAGTCAAGTAAGGATCCAAGCGTGGAGCTGAGTACACAACAAAATGTGCACAATATGAGTTTGTGTGTAACAGAATGCACACAATGGCATTGGGAGTGTCTTAAAGATTGAGATGGGTCAAGTAGTAGGTGGTGTATAGAGTTTTTTAGGCCAAGTTTAATATGGTACCAGGCAGTGATTCAAGAGTAATCTGGGAAAACTAGCATGAAAATGTGAATCTTAAAGGATTTCGAGTATTGGTAGGCTATCAGATGGGGTAACTAATCCAACAAGGAACTAGTGTGCAAGCCATAGGTGAGTTTTGTTGATGAGGGTGTCAACCAAATAAGTGGGGAGAGTGTCATGGACAGGTTTTTTGGCATGTGTGATGGCACAATCATGGTTCGAAAGATTGGCCAATCCTGCTGAATCGGATCGGGATCGCTGGTTCTCGATCCCGATCACAGGTTTGGATCGGCCTTAGCAAAGGATCGGACGATCCTTACAAGGATCGGCCAATCCAACCTATGCGATCCTGGCTTAGGCGATCTGCAATGAATCGGCTGGTCCATTGAAGGATTGCCCAACCATACATGGCTAAAAATCAGGATCGGCAGTGTCCAATCCTGATTTTTTTATCCATGGGCACAATAGCCTTTGACGTTAGCATGATTGCATTTCTACAAAATAAAGCATGATGGCATTTTTGTACATAAGTCAGTATGATTTTTTGGTGAGGTCTAATGTTTCCTTATGGAAATCTATGAAAAGCTTAGTGTATACCGTGAGGAGGGGTGAGTGCTTGGAAGCACTAAGCTTAGACATGGGTAGGAAGCATGTCAAGAGACATGGGCATGACTAATAGTGTATCATGCGATATGCTCCTGGCCCACACGAGATTAAACTATGAGGCATCCCCATCAGTGGTTGGGGATGGCTTTAGGAATCTTAGGGAGGGAGCTTAGGGTTTTCTAGGGTGTTCGAGTTCCCTCTAGGGACAATGCTTGGGCCCTCAGCATGGGCAACACTGTGGCATGAGCTTGTGTACTTGGGTGTGCCTCTCTTGATGTTTGACATGAGCTTGGCTTAGCATAAAAAAAATCACTCCAGTGATCAAACAAGACGCGGGGAGATGTCTTGTATGGAATGCCATGGTGCCTTCATAAGGTATCATGGGCACCAGTGGGCTCGTCTCGAGTGACAGTTCAAGAATGTGCAGCAAGCATGTTGAGCTTTCAATGGTATATGGTAGACCATCAAGAGTTTCATGATCATTCAAGATGCGCTTCGATGACATGGTTTGCATGTTGAGGTGGTCAACTTGATTGGATGTTTGGCTTAGTATGATTTGGAGCTGGCTAGCAAGCAATGGTGCATGGGAGACCATACGAGTGGGATGAGCATTATGGTGATGCAATGAAGAAACTTGTGGTTGGTCAAGCAGGGCTTGACATATTAGGGCTTGGAAACAGGTAGTATCCCTGTTAGTACGTTGTGAGGCATATCAAGTATCAACAGGCAAGAGAATAGCTCAAATGGTGTTAGGTTGTCCTTAACTAATTGAGGGTTGAGGTGCCACATGATTGTGCCAGAGAAAAATATGGTCATGATAAGCCACTCGGCTAGTGTTTGATGGATGCATTTCTACGAGAAGCTATTCCATGGTTGCATCTCTATCTGAAAGAAGAAGGCACATCTCAGGGTGGTCGGAAGGATGGCTAGCCGGCTGGCCAGTTTGATAATTGCATTTCTACAGCTAGAAACCATTCCACGGTTGCATTGGTGGAGTGCTTATTGATCGGAATTTCACATGAGCTTCGAAAGTGGATTCATTCGAAAAGACCCATGACTGACGAGAGAGAGATGAAATGGGAGTCTCATGGCTTTATCGTCAGTAAGAGCATTTACTTCAATTCATGAACAGGTCGGCTGAAACTCAAATTAAAAAGTTCTCATATCATAATCTTTGATTTCCAAGTGAGACTGGGATTGGGGTTTGGGTTGGTGTATATTAGTTGGGTTCCCAGGATTTGTTTAACCTTTCAAGTAATTGCACTCTCCATTGTAATGGAAGTTTTCTTTAGTTGTCTTTACCAATGGACCAAAGCAAAATTCTCAACCATTTGAGTTCTTTAATTCTTGTGTGATGTGATTGTTCTTTTCATTTCCTTTTCTTATTCATTATGTTGCCATCAATCCTAGTCTGTTATCTGACCTAACATTGCCTCGGATTTGGTAGGACAACTTGAGGTCACCCTAAGGTAGGACTGATCTAAGGACCGACACATCAGCATCGAAAAAGTAATTCAAAACACTTTTTGGGAATGCTTTTCACTTTTTTGGCACTGATGTGTCGACCCTTAGGTCAGTCCTACTTTAGGGTGACCTCATGTTGTCCTACCAAATCCTCGGGGAACATAATATGCTTGTAAAATCTCAACAACAGCATTCAAGGTGTATATTTTTGCCTAGCCTTTCCCCTTCAGCTAGGGACATTGTGATCTGCCCTCTCTGCTGCAGGAGACCCCAGTGCAAACACTTGCTACAGGGGTGGGCCCTTTACAAGGGATAATAATGGCGCCCAGATTTTGTGAGCACAAATGTTGTGGCACGCCATGTGCATGGACCAGGGTGTGGACACATCAGTGCCGAAAAGTGATTTACACTTTTTCGGGGAATACTTGTCACTTTTCGGCACTGATGTGTCCGTACCCTGGTCCATGTGCACGGATGTGCGCACGCAGTCTGGGGGATAATGAGCCCAGCTCGTAATCTCCTTGTCAAAGTCTATGCTCCAATCTTGACAACAAATTAGCTGGCGAGTCATTCTCTCTCATGTGTTCTGATGAGCCAATATTGCCAGGTCCTTTGCTCCTGCACCAGCATTGGTCCTACTGGGTCAGGTCGCTTGTAGTTGGACTTGACAGTTTTATTTTTAGAATTGTCTTCATTAATATGAGACCAGATCCTCTGCAAAAAGTTCAAAATACATTAAAGTGAAATTGTTTTTAAAACAAGATATGTATACAAAAAAATTGAAATTTTAATCTTGGATGGGAGTTTTAATACACATGTCATGCTGTGGACTTAAATTGGGCCCACTGTTAATCACATGTCGTTTTTTGATGGCAGTTTCTGTTTAAGAGTCATTAACCTACTCATGCTCCTCTACCTAAAGAAAGAGAATTTTCGAAGTCTCTTCAGCCCATCTATCTCATCTCCATTGGAGGAGTAGATTTTTATCCATTCAATCTGTATTCAGTCAGCTAAGGTGACTACATACAGATTCAAGTGGAATCACTCCAATTAAATATCTGGTTTGAATAGGAAATATTCTATTATAATTAGACCAAATATGATCTATATTGATCCGTTCTAGTTAAATACTCGGATCCGTTTAATGTTACTTACATATTAGATACAATGTAGGGAAAATCGATCTGTTGCTCACTGCTCACGAAAACATCCAACCTATACGAGATTCGGGTTTGTAGATACATAAAATTTATTTAAATTACAAATATGGTTCTACACCCTCTCAAATTTATACAAAAAGGTCAAAACGTCATGTATGGGCCTTATACTCATAAATTAAGCCCAATTGAAGGGACAAATCCATTGGGTCTGGTCCGGGTTTCAAACAATAACCCATAAGACCACTAAGCCCACACATGTTTTTGCCCATTAGCTAACCTGAAAACCCAACTAGTATGGGACCCACATGAGAGAGATTTGAATAAAATCAAATCTAGATTCTCTTAGGTAAAAAAGGTGGTTATGCATCATGGAAAACAAATAATTCTATAAATCGCACTTTTCTCCAAATAAGGAATATGCAATTACTCTTTTAGACTAAAAGGGGTAAGAGTATCCAATCAACACTTAATCAAAGGTTTTGGCAAGATTCCAACCCTAAGTCTATAAATACCCTCTTCTTACATAAAAAGAGGATCTTTGGACAAAAGACTTGAAGCAAGAAGTTATAGAGAGAAGAAGACTCCCAAAGCATCTCTAGAGCTATCTAAAGTTCTGAAGACTCAAGACATACTTTCCAGACTCTCCATCAATAACAGTTCGTTGCTAAAGAGAAAAAGCTTCTTACATCTCAGAGATACGCCACAAATCCGGTCTTGAGAGCAAGATTCCCGGTATTTCTCTCCTTTTCGGATCAAGTGCGAAGTCCCGAGAACAAGCAGATTCATCCGCAATCAAGCACACCAACATTCAAATCCAAGAAACATGTCATTAGCCCCTTCGATTCCATCGACAAAGAATCAAAGGTTTTGCTCTATTGAAAAAGAGTATAAAAATCAAAGAGATTGTACCCATTCATTTATTAAAAATATTCATTGATTGAATTTGTTACATATCTTTCGTGTTACGGATTTACGCATGAAATTTGTGTCTACAAACTTCTGGCATGTCCCAATGGGACCCTCTTTCCTTTCATCTTTCAAGTCGACATTCAACCTCTACACACAAAACTCAATGGCGTCAAAGAAGAGCTATGTTATTGTAGTTAATGTTGCTGTTATTGGAGGTAAGAAAAAAGCCTCTGGTAGCTCTGGCTCTTCCACCACCGTCTCTAAAGCTAATCGTGAGCCTCTTGTGACCCGCAACAAGACAAAAAGCGGAACCTCTTACTTGGTTAAGACTCTCAACCATCATGGGAAGAAGCGCTCTACCAAGAAGAACCCATCTCATGAGACAACCAGTCAAGAGAAGATTCTACCAGCCAAGGTAGTATCGCATTCACCTAAAATAAGTGAAGATGTTAGCTTCTAGCTGTCAGACGCTCATTCCAACAATAGATTTAGGTCTGGATCCCATTCCGGATCTCCATCGCAGGAAACTGTCTATACAAGTTCCCAATCATACTTAGTTGCCATGCCTATAATGATGACAGGAACCGCAATAGTGGAGGAGCAACTTGCTCAAATAACTATGACTATTGCCAAACTGACAAAGATAGTGGAAGAGAAAGATCTTCAAATTGCTAACTTGATGAACAAGTTAGAACAGCAAAATCCAACTGGATCAAGTCATGGTCCTTCTCATCCTCTGGAATTCACTCCACAGGTGGAGCTGCACAATGAGGACAGGTAAGAGAAAACTAGCTCACCGCGTTTTACTTGAGAAACAAACCAAGCTTCTGTCGGATCCCTCTCTATACAACTACAGAATATGATCGCGGATACGATCCGTGCTTACTATGGAGGCCCAACCCAATCATCCATGGTATATGCCAAACCCTACTCCCAGCGTATTGAGGTTATGCGCATGCCAACAGGGTATCAACCTCCTAAGTTCCAACAGTTTGATGGAAAGGGTAGCCCCAAACAACACATGGCCCATTTCATCAGAACATACAATAATGTCGAGACTTTTGGAGATCAGATGGTGAAGCAATTTGTTCGCTCTCTTCGTGGCAATGCTTTTGATTGGTACATTGATCTCAAAGTTGGCTTCGTTGATAGTTGGGATCAATTGGAAAGAGAATTTCTCAATCGCTTCTATAGCACTTGTCGGACAGTGAGCATGACATAAATTGTTGCTGCACGACAAAAAAAAGATGAGTCGGTCACAGACTACATCGACCGTTGGAGAAATCTTGCTCTTAATTGTAAGGATAGACTGTCTGAAGCTTCTATGATCGACATGTGCATCCAAGGAATGCATTGGGGTTTACACTATATCCTCAAAAGGATAAAGCCCCATATGTTCAAGGAGTTAGCTACTAGGGCCCATGATATGGAGCTCAACATTGTTGCCCATGGAGATCCTAGGTCGGGAGATGCCCGAAAAGAAAAAGAGAAGAATGAATTGAAGAGAGGTAAAACCCTCTAAAGACAAGGAGGTTATGATAGTCACAACCAAACCTGTCAAGATCTTTGGAAAGAAGAAGGAAGAAAGTAAGGCCAACACATCCCAAGACAAAGGGAAAAGCCAAAATATCTCTAAAGGAGCTCGAAGAAAAGGTATATCCTTTTCCAGACTCTGATGTCTCAGGGATGCTTGATGAATTGCTGCAACTGAAGTTGATCGAGTTCCCACCTTCAAAGAGGCCTGAAGAGATGGGTCGTGAGAATGATCCAAAATACTGTCACTATCATTGGGTAGTCAGTCACCCAATCGAGAAGTGCTTCATCCTAAAAGAAAAGATCATGGAATTGGCATGGCAAGAAAAGATTGAAATTGACTCCATGGAAGATGTAGCAACTACCAACATGACAATAGTCACTTTTGGCTCATTCAGTCCCACTCCTATATCAAGCTTATACATGATGTTGGTGTCCCCTTCTCAAGATATAAAAGTGTTTTTTTACCACCATGTCAACTTACATTCAGGTCTTTAGACTACATCACTATCAGCCGCATTGTAGAGTCTTCATCCAGTCGGGGGCAAATTTTGTGTCATTCACCAAGACAAGAGCATCAGACTCCCTTGGTTGAAGATGTACATTCCAAAGTTGAAGGAGCGCCTTTTGATGATGAAGGTTGAACTATAGTTACCCGTCGTAAATGAAAATCTCAACACCTTCAAACTCCACCTAGGCCAAGGCCAAGATGACACCAAAGGAAAAGCAAACCCAAAGTTATAGCAAAGAAAAAGAAGAAAGGTACAAGAAAAATTCAGACACAAAAGGTTCCACCTACCAACCCTGAAGATGTTCTCAAGCAGCCTCCTCACATTCTAGTGACTTTTTTAGAGTTCATGCCAAAGAAATTTCTGCTAAAAGAATGTGTAGAAGTTCATGTTGTCTCTTATTATGTAATTTATAAAGGCGAGATATCTTAGGACAATGTTGAGGATGTGTCTGATGTAGGCTCTATTTCTTTAGAGAATGAGGAACAAATTTTAAGTGATAATCTTCTTACGCACTTGGACAAAAAAACTCAGAAGCAGAAGAAGAAAGTTCACCCACTGGCAGTAAGCCAAAGCCAAATATTTCTTGTATGGCTACAATCACCTTTACATATGAGGATTTGCAACTTGGTTCTCACCCACACAACAGACCCTTGGATGTTACAAGGTACATGCTCGAACACAAAATTCATTGTATCCTACTTGATTGTGGATCTGCAGTGAACCTAATGCAAATTTGTACAATGAGGCAAATATGAATCTCCACAGATGAACTGGCTCCCAGCAAGCTGATGATTAAAGGCTTCAACCAAGGTGGACAACGAGAAATCAGTATGATCCAGCTTAAACTCACCATTGGAGACCTGGAGTCAACCATGCTCTTTCATGTGATTGATTGCAAGACATTGTACCATCTTCTCCTTGGTTGCCCATGGTTGCATGAGACCGGGGTAGTGCCTTCTACCTTGCATTAGTGCTTCAAATATTATCAAGACGGAATGTAGAAGGAAGTTGTGGCTAAAATTCAACCATTCACTAAGGCCGAAGCATATTTCACAGACGCCAAATTTTACTTGGAGGATGAAGTGATTCTAGAAGCATTACCCATATCCATCCCCATTTCCAATAAAAGTCACAAAGGGAAAGAAGTCCAAGACTTTGCAAGTAGGTCATTCCCTATTGGAAAACATCAAGGTGATCAAGAAATTTGTAAGTCTGCACCAAAGCTGACAGTTCCTATAGGCATTAAGGCAACTCCAGTCTTGCGTTATGTGCCAAAGTTACGACGAAAAAAGGGGGATTCATTATTTGGAGCAACAACCAATAAAGGAAAATCCCCTCTTTCAAAGGCTAACCTTTAGACATTACAAGAAGGCTTAGTTCTTCTAGCCCATGTCATTTCAAATACAGTGGTTTCTAAACCATCTCTTGAAGGGTTTATGTAGGCATCCACGTTAGTGCACACTAAATCACAGACTGATAAGGTAGATTCTTTAGTAATTGAGCGACGGCCAGATGGGTGGTATGAGCCCATTGTTTGAAAGCTTTTTAAGAAGGCCAGATATGGAAAAGGAGAGCCACTATAATTGGCTGAACTTTCTCCTACACAAACTGGTGATGTAATGCATGGACTAACTATAGCACAATGCAAGTTGTGAATGGTAGGAGGGGAAGTGCTCCCATCAAGAGTTGGTATTGGGTCCACTCCCCCCAAGCCTGTTCGGATTTTCGATAGGAAGAAAGCATCCACTCATCACATTATTGTTGAGCTTGTTGATGAACCAAGGGAAAAGAGGTTAGCGCCATCACGCTCTTCTATTTTTTATCGGATTGGTAATGCAACTTCACGAGCTTTAGTTTTTGATCGATCAGGGGGGCGAGTGGCCATGTCTAATCAACAAACCCAGCTATAGAAAAGGTCTGCACTCTCATGCCTTGGTCTACAGTATCGCAATGCCAAACCAAAAAGTGGCATCCAAAGACGGCACCGACAAGAGTCAGATCATACTGTGGCTAAAGGGGGTGATGAAACAAGAAGTTTAATCCCTTCTCGCATGAAACAGAGAATGAAGTTAGAAGTATCTCCAGGAGAAACTTTGGTGGTTAGGCAACACACTGTGATTTTCACCAATCAACCAAGCCAAAATCTCAATGGTGAGAATAAGCTTATACAAGATTGAGATTCCAACAATCATCAGGAGGAATTTGAAGAAATCACTTCAGTCAATCATATTACAGTCCAAGTGGTTGAAGAATCTTCATTAGATGATGAACTTGAGGAAGCTCCTTCAGTCTTCGAAGAGGGGGGCAAGCAATCATTAATGAACTCAAGGAGTTAAACCTTGGCACTAAAGAGAACCCTCAACCCACTTACATAAGCGCTTCATTAAGTCCAGAAGAAGAAACATCATACCTCAAATTGCTCAAAGAGTATAAAGATGTCTTTGCTTGGAGTTACAAAAAAATGCCTGGACTTGATCCCAAAGTGGTGGTTTACAATCTCGTTGTCAAGCATGGTGTACGTCCTATTAAGCAGGAACAACGTCGCTTTCGGCCTGAGTTGCTCACACAAATTGATGTTGAAGTTAATAAGTTGATTGAAGCAGACTTCATCCGAGAAGTAAAATACCCAACATGGATTGCCAACATAGTACCAGTGAAAAATAAGAATGGCCAAATATGGGTGTCCGTTGATTTCAGAGACTTGAATGATGCATGTCCCAAAGATGATTTTCCTCTTTCCATCACTGAACTTATGGTTGATGCCACTACGGGTCATGAAGTGTTGTCTTTTATGGATGGCTCATCAGGCTACAATCAAATTTGAATGTCACCCAAGGATGAGGAGTCAACTGCATTTCACACTCCAAAAGGAATATACTACTACCGCGTTATGCCTTTCAGCTTAAAGAATGCTGAAGCTACTTATCAACACACCATGCAAAAAATCTTTAATAATATGCTTCACAAAGTTGTTGAATGCTACGTGGACGATTTGGTTATAAAGTCCAGAAAGAGGTTAAACCATTTAAAAGATCTACATGGCATCTTTAATCGATTGCAGAGATATCAACTACAGATGAATCCATTAAAATGCGCATTTTGAGTTACTTCAGGAAAGTTTCTTAGCTTTATAGTTTGACATCATGGCATTGAAATCAATCAATCAAAAATTGAAGCCATCCAAAATATGCTAGAGCCTAAAGACGTACACGAGTTGAAAAACCTACAAAGAAGACTTGCTTACATCCGAAGGTTTATTTCAAACCTAGCAGGCTGCTGCCAACCCTTTAACCGATTGATGAAGAAAGACAGACCCTTTGTGTGGGATGATGCTTGTAGGAATGCTCTAAAGAAAATAAAAGGGTATATTCTTAAGCCACCAGTATCAGCCGCACCAATTCCAGGAAAGCCATTGATTCTCTACATCACTGCGCAGGAACAGTCATTGGGGGCACTTCTTGTGCAAGTCAATAATGAAGGAAAAGAAAATGCTCTTTACTACTTGAGCAGGACTTTAGTAGGAGTAGAGTTGAACTACTCGCCCATTGAAAAGACATGTCATGCTCTCATCTTTGCTACAAAGAAGCTTCGACACTATATGTTGGCACATACTGTTCGGCTCATCTCACGTGATGATCCCCTTAAATACATCATGATGAGACCAGTACTCTCCGAAAGATTGGCTAAATGGGCTCTTCTCTTATCAGAATTCGAGATCGCCTATGTGTCTCAAAAGACAGTGAAAAGACAAGCCTTGATAGATTTTCTTGCTGATCAGCCAATCCCAGCAAAGTGGGAATTATCTGAAGACTTGCCTGATGAAGAAGTCTTCTACTTAGATATTCCACCGGCATGAAAAAAGTTCTTTGATGGTGCTGCACGCAGAGACAGAGCTGGGGCAAGAGTGGTGTTTGTTACCCCATAAGGAGAAGTGTTACCTTTTTCCTTTGCTTTAACACAGTTGTGGTCAAATAATATAGTCGAATATCAAGTGCTCATCATTGGGTTGGAGATGGCCTTAACGTTGCAGCTTCACCAGCTCAATGTATATGGAGATTCTCAACTTATTGTAAATCAACTCTTAACAGAGTATGATGTAC
>JAOXJP010233506.1:0-38695 GCA_025762735.1 Platanus orientalis | reverse complement strand
CTGACGCATCAGTACCAAAAAGTGATTTGCACTTTTTGGGGGGCACTTATCACTTTTCGGCACTGATGTGTCCGTACACTGATGCCGTTTTCACAGTTCTCACAAGATTCGTTCTCACCTAATTTTTAGTGTGAAGCGGTAGGTGATAGAGACAAGGGTGAAAAAAAAAAGAAAACAAACAAACAAACAAACTGCATGTTGCACCTAGTTTATGGTGTTTTTCACTTTTTACAAATGTCATCCAACACCTGGTGTTTCAAGGTCACTGCATGTGTTTTTGCTACCAGAAATCCACTTTCATTCTAAACTTGGCGTACTTAGAATGTGAGTGAAATTGGTGTGCCCACACCATGTGCTGACACATTGTTTGTATAAGGATAAAAGTGTTTATATTTAAAAGTTGGTGTCCAAAAGGAGTCACCAAATTCAAAAGCACATCACATGATAGTGTGTGGTTAGGGCTATAAACAAATTGAATACAAAGCGAATATGGACGTATCCAGATTTGTATTCGATTATTTATGCCCCACACATAAGGAAATCATTTCATTTGAGTTTCACTAGGCATTTCTAGCAAATAAAGGATGGTTCAAAATGAACTCATTTAAATTTGCAGTGATTTATGCTTGATAACACAAGTCATTTCATTTTATAGAAAAACTTAAGATGACTTCATTTCTAAATTTAGTTAACAAGTCAGTTAAAACTTGAATGACTTCATTATGATCCCACCTCATGGCTACATATGCCTTGGAAATTTAAAATGAAATGATTAAATTATAAGTGGCTGCCAAACATGCTATTAATCAAATATTGGTTCAAATCTCGATATTTTGCAGATATTTAAAAATAGGAATTATATTCATATGTGTTTACTTAACCAAATATAGGATATGAGTATGGATATACGAAATGTGAATAAAAGATGAGAAATGGGTTAGGATTAGGATTAATGTATTCATATGTTGTATTCTCCTTAACATGGTCAATAATATTATAATATAAATATTAGTTATAACAAATTGAACCAAAATACAACAATACATTAAGCCTAATTGTTAATTGAAATACATCAAAGAGCAATTGCTAATTAAGATGATCTATCCTCATTAGACATCAAGCTGCTTTAACCTTGTTTATTTCAAGAAACACTCTGAATTGACATAGAGAGTCATACATTAATTCAGATTATATATCTAAACGAATATAGATATTTAACTGGATAAACAAATCAAATATAAATGGATTCACTTTTTTTTTTTTTTGGCTAAATGTATATAGCTAGATAGTTGATAGCCCTATAATCTGTGGTGCATGTCATATGGTCACATCAATTTTGGTCATGGGACATTTTCTCTTTCTTAGAGTATCATAGGTGTAAATAACAAATCTTGTGTGACCATATTTATTTATTGTGAATTTTGTGACCAAATTTTAGTGTGAACAAGTATGACATGCATGATGTGTTTTTGAATTTGCTGCCTCTTATTGGGGACCTACTTTATAACTTGAGCACTTTTATTTTATTTTATGCTTTAACCCTTTATGCACCATGTGTCAGTTTGTGGTGTGGACCGTGTGGTCACTTGATTTGCTCCTTGCCTTCTGTGTACACAAAATCTGTGCAGGGACCCAAGAGTATTTGTATCAGCACCAAAAAGTGATAAGCATACGCCCCAAAAAGTGTGAATCACTTTTTGATGCTGATGCAAGGACTGCTGGGTCCCTGCACATGCATTGTGCATGGATTCTCTGCACACAGAAGCCAAGCCGATTGACTTGACATATTAATTCGATTAAAATTTAAAGGTTGACAGGATTTTGGTCCAGCCAACCTCCTTTTATTATTTTTCCACTCGCCCTTTTCCTTTTAAAATGACTTGATCCCCCCTCCACAACCCAGCCCCCCTTCCAAAAAAAAAAAAAAAAAATACAAATGTTAGGTATGAATTGAAAGATACATTCAACACCTCATTTCTTGCAAAAGCAAAACACCTAACCAATAGAGTTCGGCTCTATTGATCCAAGTTTGATCCGAATCGATCAAACTTGGATTCGAATTGATCGATCTTTCCTATCTATCTAAATCGGAGTTTGATGACAACATTTCTGGCCCGAAATAGTAAACCTAGGGACTAATCCAAGTCAGGCCAATTGCAACCCAAACCACGCACCAAGCCACCCCCTAATAGAGAGCCAGACCATTGACTGAGGATCAAGCGATCAAATAATAGAAGGGTAGTTACACAGGGTGCCAGGCCAACAATTGATCGTCAGGTAACCGACTGAGCGTTGGGCGACTAACAGGGCAAAAATAACCCTTGGATGCATACAACGAAACCGACTACCACTAAGATAGAAAGGTCATTACAAATAAAAGACGACATAGAGGTCCATCAAATGCCATGACGCCACATGTAACCTTCGCCTACGTTCCCTAACTAACTTAAAGAATATCCCTGACATAGATCATGCCTCCGTACGGAGGCCAGGCCCACAACTTCATAATGGCTTAGTAAACTTTGGTATAAGAAGAGGGATCTGCCAAGAAAAAAAGGTAAGCACAACTTAGTAGAAAAAATGATAGACTAGAATATTGACTTGATTGTCGGAGTGGCAGAGGTCGGCGCCACACTGGCGTCCTCTACAGATTGTTTGTAGGTGATCTAGCCTTGGAGCTTCCACAAGAGGACGACTGGGCAATCATATTGGTGAACTAATTCTCGACTTCATCAATTGGTACTGTTTGTGGGAAACTAAGAATGCTTTCCGGCAAGACGAAGGTTGTATGGTCAAAACTCGCTCCAGAATGATGGAGGCTTCCAGGAATGCTTTGTCCAGAAACAACCAGGGCGAAAGAGAGGTAGAAGCCACTAGGATCACCGCTTTGGAGCAACAAATACAAAGCATTAACCAAAGCATACTGTTGATTACACAGCAAAACCAAGACCTAACTTGAAAGCTTGCGGTGTAAGAGGAACACCAGCTCTCTAATGTTGATGAGCTACACGAGGTCACCCACTCGAAGCGTGAGGGGGGACGAGACGATGAGTGGGAAAGATAAGTAGACAACCATGGCCCTGGCGGTCTGGCATCCCCTTGGGCCAATGGGATGGACAAAGGAGGCGTGACAACCAACCAAGAACAGAGGATGCAAAGCCAGTTAAACACCATGATGGAGACAATGAGGGAAAAAGCTCCCTTTACTGTTGAGGCCCTGATCGAGAAGATTGATCTTTCTTTCTCCACAATGATCATGACATGCTCACTCCCTCAAAAGTTCAGAATCCTCTAGATGGAGGCGTTCGACGGGAACCGAGATCCCTTTGATCACCTCGAAACATATAAAACCTTGATGCTCCTATATAACTATTCCAACGGAATCATGTGTAGGGCTTTTTCGGCAACCCTGAAAGGCTTGGTATGGAAGTGGTTCGATAACTTGTAGTCGGGCAACATCGACTCCTTTTCGAAGTTGAACTAGTTGTTCGCTAGTCACTTCATTAGAGGGAGACACTACCGGAAGCTTGCTACATACCTTCTTAATGTCAAACAATCAAAATGAGAGTCATTAAGGGACTATGTCTCTAGGTTCAACCGGGAGGTGTTGCAGGTAGACGACGCTGATAAAAAGGTGGTACTAACAACGTTTATGAGTGGGTTACTGCCTACAAATTCCTATTCTCCCTTTCTAAGTCTTTGCCAAGCAGCATGGCTGAGCTAATGATTCAGGCCAAAAAACATATGAATGTGGAAGATATCATGGCCGCTCGATGAGATCGAGGGGTCAAGCCTAGAGAGAAGACGAAGAGGAGGAGAAAAAAACTGTCCAGAGTAGCAAAGTGAGAGTTTAGGGTCATAATCATGCCCGATTAAGAGATGAAGCTGAGGGAAGCTGGGACACTAGCTCAACATGCCTAAACCTACCTCAGTCAACTCATCTCTTGAATAGGTCCTCATGTACATACGGGACGACCCGTCATTGAGATGTCCCGAGAAGCTCAAGACTCCTTTATAAAAAAGTTCTCTTATGAAATGCTATCGGTTTCACAAAGACCATGGCCATGACATGGAGGATTGTTTCAACTTAAAAGAATAGATAGAGACGTTCATCCAATAGGGAAGACTAAGATGTCTTGTTGTAGGTCATCCTTGAGCCCACTCGAAGATAGATGAAGGGTCCTCGGATGACAAAAGCCTAGAGTCGAAGCTTCTACGAGAGATAAAGGTTATTACGGGTGGACCGGCTGGAGGTGGAGAGTCGAACTCCGCTAAAAAATGCTATTCTCGAAAAATAATGCCACAAATATGATAAGTTTATTTGACAGACAAACCATGAAAACTCTCTCAGATCGACTAACAGGATACCATGTTCACCAAAGCAGATTCTTGCAGAATACAACACCCACATGATGACTCTTTGGTGGTCACGCTAATTATAGATAACCATTGAACTAGGAGGGTACTCATCGACAATGGAAGCTCGACTAACAACTTTTACTTATTCGCCTTCAAGCAAATGGGAGTTGGAAAGAATAAGCTCCGACCAATCACCACACCATTGGTGGGTTTCATTGGAGACTAGTTATACCCTACGGGAGTGGTCACATTGCCTGTCACGACTGAGATTAACACTAGATAGGTAACCAAGGCGGTCGACTTCCTAGTTGTTGACTGTTCATCAGCATATAATGCAATTATTAACAGACTGACATCAAATCAAATGAAGGCTATCACTTCAACTTATCACATGTTGATGTGTTTCTTAACCAACGAGGGTGTCAGGGGAAGTTAGAGGTGACCACGCAATCACCTGTAAATGTTACACTGCATCCCTGCGAGGCAAATGATCAAAGGAAGCCCTTTCCATCAACGACTTGGAAGGAATAAAAGATGCTTGACAAGAACAGGTTAGACTTATGGAAGATTTGGAGGAGTTGAACATCAACCCTGATAGACCAAAATGAGTCGTTCGAGTCAGACAAAAGCTCCTAAAGGGATTGAAGCTCCGATTATAGAAGCTATTTGCCACTCACAAAGACGCCTTCGCGTGGACCTACACTGATATGCCTGTAATTGATCCAAAGGTGATGACCCATAGGCTGGGTGTCAACCCTTTCGTGAAGCCGATCTAATAGAATAAAAGAACCTTCGCTGCCAACAGGAACCAAACCATCAAAGAGGAGGTAGACAAATTGTTGAGGACTGGGTTCATACGAGAAGTCGCCTACCTCGACTGGATAGCTAATGCTACGACTTTTATAATGCTCCCAAGTATAGGATGTCGTGAAGTAATATTTATTTGGTGAGTCCAAGGTCGATCTACAGGGAAGGGGTGATCTTTATAAAAGATTAATGGTTGAAGTAAAATGAAGAGAATTAATTATGAGGTTTTTATTTGTTTGATTCCAAAAAACTAATTTTGTTGAAAATACTATTTTGTAAACACTAAGGTTCAGAGATCCGCTCACAATAAATCTATAGTTTTTGTCAACGATTCAAATTTATAACTCAATTGAAATATATACGAAGGAGGATTCCAATCGGATGATGAACAAATTATTTTCTTAAAATAAATTATAAAAAGATAGATTCATAAAATTGATTGACTTGATATAGGACAAAACTAATGATTTGATTCGTAGGGAATTCTATGCATTCATCGTGCCTGGAGTTAACGGTGAATAAAGAATTATATAGAACAAATATTTGTTCTAAATAATAAAGTCAATTAAAAATAAAAAACTTACATTAAAAAAATATGAAATAGTTTAGCCAATACCAGAGAATTGTTGTGGCTTCACTCCTAGTGTTAGCAAAAGATTTAGCAACTCATTACTCAAAAGAAATAAAAAACTAAAGAGAAAAAGAAGAAAAGTTAAGAGAGAAGAAGATATCTCAAGGTGTAGTCCCTTGCTCCATTTTATATGTTTTTAGGGTTTCTATAGAAAAGGAAAAAATAAGGAAAATTGGAGAGTGAATATGCCATATCCCGTCACCAGCAATTAGGTCGATTTTTATCTTGATTTTGACTTAGAAAACGTCCGAATTTACTCCACTTTTTGAAATGCAAAGTTGTCAGGCTTCAAATATTTTTTCTAAAGCCACATATTTCACTTGAATCCAATATCAGGGTAAAAAGTTCTAGCCAAAATACCGTAGATGACTTGAATTTCTCTATCTGATTCCTTTCCGAATTTGGAGCTGCGGGTTTCTTCTCTTAGATTTGGGTCCTACACGATTGGTTGGTTGATTTTAAACTTCCTACAAAATAAAATATGCATTAATACACCATTTTAAGCATAAGAATAAATATTGAGAAATCTTATATATCTATATGTAAAATGCATAAATAAATACAAAAATAGATGTGATAATGCCTACTCTAGCTATGACAATACTACAATTTTAAGCTATTATCAGCTAATGTAGTCTTGGTTAAGAAGAATAATGAAAAATAAAGAATGTGTGTAGACTTTATTGATCTCAATAAGGCATGTCCTAATGATAGTTTCCCACTCCCCAGGATAAACTCACTAGTCGACTCTACATCAGGGCACGCACTACTTAGTTTCATGGATGCCTTCTTTGGATACAACTGAATCAAATTACAGGAGGGAGATAAGGAGAAAATGTCATTCATAATCGATAGAGGGACGTATTGCTACAAGATTATGCTATTTGGGTTAAAGAACACACAAGCCACATATCAGAGGTTGGTAAACCGATTGTTCGAAGCTTAAATTGGGAGAAATGTAGAAGTTTATGTAGACGACATGTTGGTGAAAATCCCAAAAGCCAAGGAACATTTAAAGGACATAGAAGAGACTCTTAGCACACTGAGAAGGTATTAGATGAAGCTCAACCTAGCCAAGTGTGCATTCAGGGTGTCAGTAGGAAATTTTCTAGGCTTCATGGTCTCCCATAAGGGGATTGAAGCCAATCCTGAGAAGGTCAAAGCCATACTAGACATGAAACCCCCGTGTACGACCAAAGAAGTACAATGGTTGGATGAACGAGTGGTAGCTCTGAGCCAATTGATTTCTAGATCTATAGATAGGTGTTTCCATTTCTTCCATCTCTTAAAGAAAGCATTTGAATGGACTAAGGAGTGCAATCGAGCGTTCTAGTGCTTGATAGAACACTCAGTGAGCTTGCCCCATCTTAGTCGAACCATTTAGGGAGAGGATTTGTATACTTGGCAGTGTCTGAAGCAGCCATGAGCTTTGTCCTGGTCCGAGATGAGAAATACGTTTAGATGCTAGTATACTATATCAACAGATCCCTTTATGGTGTTGAGCTAAAGTACACACCCATGGAAAAGTTATCCTATACACTTGTAACCACGACGAGGAAGTTAAGGCCTTACTTTCAAGCCCATACTATAGTAGTGCTGACTGACTGACCATTGAAAGCAGTATTGTAGAAGCCGAAAGTCTTGGGAAGTATGGTTAAGTAGGTAGTAAAACTTGGTGAATTTGATATTCATTACTGTTCGAGGGCTGCGATAAAGGGGCAAGTGCTAGGGGATTTCCTCACAAAATTAGCCTCACCAAAACAAAACAACGGAGCCCTAGTAAAGGAGAACTGGACCCTACATGTGGACGGATCCTCAACTTGCTTGGCTAGTGTAGCAGGCTTGTTCTTGACCACTCTAGAGGAAATTGAGATCGAATGTGCAACCCGACTTGAGTTCAAGGTAGCGACCAACGAAGCAAAGTATGAAGCACTGATCATCAGCTTGAATGACACAAAAGAGGCCAGACCCAATCGAATCATTGTCTATACCGACTCTAAGTTGGTAGAGGGACAAGTGATGGGCGAGTATGAAGCTAAGGAGGAGATGATACAAGGGTACCTGACCAAGGTAAGAAGTCTTGTACCTTGATTTGACAAGTTCAAAATTGAGCATATCCCAAGAAATTAGAATGAGCACACTGACTGACTCACCTGATTGTCATTCGACAATAGATATGTCATAAGGAGTCGACTGCCAGTAAGATGCTTTATCGAGCTAAACACATAGAGTATGGTAGTTGAGAAGATTTTGACAATAGAGACAAG
Source organism: Platanus orientalis (assembly GCA_025762735.1). Taxonomy (NCBI): domain Eukaryota; kingdom Viridiplantae; phylum Streptophyta; class Magnoliopsida; order Proteales; family Platanaceae; genus Platanus; species Platanus orientalis. The sequence continues at coordinate 30,631 of JAOXJP010233506.1, read as the reverse complement.
AGACAATTGGACTACCTTAATTGCACAATTCCTCATAATAAGAGAGCTACTGCCAGACAAAAGAGAAGCCTAAAAGGTCAAACTCAGAGCTAGTCAATATACCTTGATAGATGACACCCTTTACAAATGAAGCTTTATCATGCCATACTAAAGATGCATGTCACCACCGGAGGTGGACTACGCCATGAGGGAGATCCATGAGGAAATATGTAGAAATCATTTAGGTAGCCAAACATTAGTGCATAAGCTTGTTTGAGAGGGATATTATTAGCTAACCATAAAGGTAGACTCTGCAGATTATGTCTGAAGGTACAACAGGTGTCAGAGGTTCACAAACATCCCTCGACGACCTGCCGAGGAACTCACACCCATGACTGGACCATGACCCTTCGCTTAATGGGGAATAGATATTATGGGTCCCCTCCCTCTTGCGAAGAGGCAGAAGAAGTTCCTTGTAGTAGCCATCGACTATTTCACCAAATGGGTAGAAGACATGGCATTGGCAACCATTATTGAGGTTAATATACGAGACTTTATTTGGAAGTCTATAGTATGCCGGTTTAGTGTACTGTGAGTGATAGTCATAGACAATGAGAAAAAAGTTTGATAATTGACACTTTCGAGAGTTTTGCTCCCAACCAACCATCAAGAACCACTTCAAGCTAATGGCCAAGTGGAGGTGACCAACAAATTAATACTAAAAATATTTAAGACTTGCTTAAAGCATCGAATGGGCTATGGCCTGAAGAGTTACCTAGGGTCCTAGAGGCATATAAAACCACCCCGCAAAGTCCCATTGGGGAGACACCCTTCGCTCTAGCCTTCGAAAGTTAAGCAATCATACTCGTAAAGGTCGGTCTGCCAAACCTTAGAACCTAGTAGCTAGATGCTAAGTAGGTGGAAAAAGAGTTGCAGTTGAATTTGAACCTCGTGGAGGAAAAGATAACTAAAACCTCATTTCGAGTAGCAGCCTATTAGCAAAGAATGATGAAATACTATAATGCAAAGGTATGACCGAGGGGATTCAACAATGGGGATCTGGTCTTGCATAAGTTGAGCATAGTGACCCAACCCTCAAACGACGGCAAGTCGGGGACCAATTGGGAAGGGCCATATCGGGTGGCTAGATCCCCCCAAGCGGGTACCTATTACCTAGAGACCTTGGAGGGAAAACCTCTACCCTAGTCATGAAATGTTGAACATTTGAAAAGATACTACCACTAAGCATGTAATTCTAATTATGAAATAGTAAATTTCTTGTGTTTACTAATTTGTGTATTACAATTGATCTACAAATGAGCATTGAACGTTGGAAGAACATACTAACCATGAAAATGGTTAAGTTCAAAAAAATGATTCGTTCTACAAACAATCTACAAATGAGTGTAAAATGGCTAAGTTTGAAAAAATGACCATTGTTCTACAAACAATCTACAAATGAGCATTAAGCGTCAGAATGATTGATTAACCATGAAAATGGCTATGTAAAAAAAAAAACCCTCATCCTACAAATGATCTATAAACGAGCGTCAAGCATTAGAAGGACAGACTAACCATGAAAATGACTAAGTTCAAAAAAATGACATTCGTTCTGCAAACGAGCATTGAGTGTCAGAAGGACGGACTAAACATGACAATGGATAAATCTAGAAAAATGACATGGCTAAGTCCGGAAAAATGACCCTCATTTTACAAACAATCTACAAATGAGCACCAAGCGTTAGAATGATAGACTAACCATGAAAATGGCTAAGTTCGGAAAAATGACTCTCGTTTCACAAACGATTTACAAATAAGCATCGAGCGTAAGGAGGGACTAACCATGACAATGGCTAAGTCTGGAAAAATAACCCTTATTCTACAAATGATCTACAAATGAGTGCCGAGTGTCAGAAGGATAAACTAACCATGAAAATGGCTAAGTCCAAAAAAATGAACCCTCATTCTACAAATGATCTACAAATGAGCGCTAAACGTCGAAATGACAGACTAACCATGAAAATGGTTAAATCCAAAATGACCCTCGTTCTACAAACGATATACGAACGTGTGTCGAGCATCGGAAGGACGGATTAACCATGAAAATGGCTAAGTTTGGAAAACAACCCTCATTCTATAAATGATCTACAGATAAGTGCTAAGTGTCGGAAGGACGGGCTAACCATGAAAATGGCTAACTCCAAAAAATGACCATTGTTCTACAAATGAACGCTGAGTGTCGGAAGGACAGACTAACTATGAAAATGGCTAAGTTTAGAAAAATGACTCTCATTCTACAAACGATCGCCGAACATTGAAAGGACAAACTAATCATGAAAAATGGATAAGTCCAAAAAAATGACCCTTGTTCTACAAACGATCTACGAATAAGCTGCAAGCATCAGAATGATGGATTAACCATGAAAATGACCATGTCCAAAAAAACAACCCTCATTCTACAAACTATTTACAAATGAGCATCGAGCATCGGGAGGACGGACTTACTATGAAAATGAATGTCCATAATAACCACCCCTGTTCTACAAATGATCTATAAACAAGCGCCAAGCATTGGAAGGACGGATTAACCGTGAAAATGGCTAAGTCTTACAAATGATTTACAAACGAGTGTCGAGTGTCAGGAGGATAGACAAGTCATGAAAATGGCTATGTTCAGAAAACAACCCTCATTCTATAAACAATCTACAAATGAGCGTAGAGCGTTGGAAGGATGGACTAACCATGAAAATGGGTAAGTCTAGAAAATGATTCTCATTCTATAAACGAGTGCTGAGCATTGATAGGACAGACTTACCATGAAAATGGTTATCTGAAAAAATGCCCCTTATTCTATAAACGAGCACTGAGCGTCGAAAGGACAGACTATCCATAAAAATGAATAAATTCAAAAAAATGACCCTCGTTCTACAAACGATCTACAAACAAGCGCTGAGTGTTAAAATGACGAACTTACCATGAAAATGACTATCCAAAAAATGACCCTCCTTCTACAAACGATCTATAAACGAGTGCCGAGCATCAGAATAATGGATTAACCATGAAAATGGTTTAGTCCAAAAAAATGACCCTCGTTCTACTAACGATCTATAAATGAGCACTGAGCGTCAGAAGTATGGACTAACCATGAAAATGGCTTAGTCCAAAAAATGACCCTCGTTCTACAAACGATCTACAAATGAACACCGAACGTTGAAATGACAGACTAACCATAAAAATGGCTGTCCGGAAAAATGACCCTAATTCTATAAATGATCTATAAACTAGTGCCAAGAGTCAAAAGGACAGACTCACCAAGAAATGGCTAAGTCTAGAAAAATGACCCTCTTTCTATAAACGATCTACAAATGAGCACCAAGTGTTGGAAGGACGGACTAACCTTGAAAATGGCTAAGTCTGAAAAAACGACACTCAATCTACAAACTACAAATGATACCGAATGTCAAGAGGATGAACTAATCATTAAAATGTCCAAGGCTAGAGGGACAACCCTTAATCTGTAGGAAGCCCAACATTAAGAAAAGAAAAGAAACTTAGTGCAACATAACCATGAAAGTTACTAAATGAGGGAAAAGCGCATTCTATTGAAAATTCAAAAAAAGGGGGCCTTTTTTGCCCGTACAGAAAGAAAGACCCTCAACCCATTAAAAAAGAAAGTAAAATGAATAGTTCTTAGTGAATTTAAGAAGTGGCATCATCCATCTCTTGAGCCTCGCTCTCCTTCTCATCCTCACCCTCGACCTCTGGCATGATTGAGTTCGACTCGTCCACTGCCCGAAACATGGATAGATCAAGCGAAAGGTATGCCCTAAGGGCACGACAATGCAGGGTCTTAAACCCGTTGATGAAATACTCTGAGATAATGTCATCGAAGGCCTTAAACTTCTTAAAAGCCTTATGCGTGGCCTCTATGGCCTTCTCCTTCTCAACCTCCACAAACATCTTTAGATCGTTGAGATACTTCAGTAGAGCCACAGCCCCCGCCTTCTCAGACTTCAATTGATCACGAGTCTCCTCCAGGGTCACCTCAGTCCCCTTGAGGATGCTCTCACTCTCGACCATCCTCCTTGCCAAGAGGATTAGTTTGAGTTAGCCTCATTGAGCTTCTTCAAAAGCTCACTAATGTAAACCTCCGAGTTGAGCTGACGGATAGACAAAGCAGCGACCCTTGTCAGGACCTACACACCAAAAAAATGGAGCAAGATTAACAAAAGGAAACCACCAAATAGGAAAATGCACAATTGGCTAAGTCTACACTCATCTTTCCCAGGTCAAACAAGGTGCCTTTTGCCAAGGCATCGGAAGGAGTGTCCTTGAAATTTTCTAAGTCCTCATTGAAGAGGACCGATCGTAGATGACTGACTACTACATCGGCATCCTGGAGGAGGGAAGGAGGAGCCAAGTCTTTTCCTTTGTCCGCACGACTGACGGGAGTGCCTTGTGGTAGTTTGGCAACGCACTTGCCAAAATTGGGGATTGAGTCAAGCCTGGTCTCTAGATTAATGATGGAGACAGCAACATGGGCAAGCAAAGTGGGTGCCCCACTCGGGGCCTTTCTGAACCTACTCTTCTCTATTGGGCGGTGCTGATTAAATCACGAACATATGAGGGTAACCACAAAAGGGCTCTTTGAAGAAGCTCTAACCAAATACTCTCTCGGTGGCCGAGCAGACATCTCTAAAAGCACGAAACCAGTGTAAAAAAAAAGAAAAAAAAGAGAAGAGAATTGTGAATGACTGTATGACTCGAGGGATGAACAATGTGACCTGTTGGTCACTCAATACTTGCAAAAGGCTCGAGCAAAGGAGATTCAGGATGAACAATTGTACGGTTAGAGGGGCCAACGATGCCTTTGGAAGGCCCCTATAGAGGGAGCTCAAGACCAAGCAGATACAAGAAAAGGGACTCTAGGTTAACCAAGAATGAAAAATCCCTAACGGGATGGGCAATGGTGCGGTCCACTCGGGACAATTCCACCTTGGATAACAACAGCTCAGCCAAAGCTAGAAAGCAATGAATGCGAAGAGTTAGTCTAACTGAGACTAATAAAAATAAGAAGGGAATAATGACAGTGAGTAAAGATCAATTGATCGGCGAGGCTCTCCCCATTATCTTGGGTATATTGAAAACATGGTCAGTCAGCATCTCCCAGGAGCAAAACTCCCATATGTCCCTAGAGAAAAGGAAAAACTTTTTTTCCAACCTCTATTTGAACTAGGAAGACCTGTGATTAAAGCTTGGTCAGGTGTTCGAGTGGTAAAGTACTACTAGCTTGAGTGAAGTTCCACTGCCTTGTAGTAGAAAACACAGGTCGTTAAGGGATCTAGACCATTACTACATGTGGGTTATGACACCATATATGCGATTAGGATTCTCTACTCATTGGGCATGAGCTGACTGGGGGTAAGACAAAGATGAGTCAATAACTGATGAGCAAAGAGGGGGATGCGAAATCGGAGTCCTGCTTCTAACACGCCCTCAAAGATAGCTGCCTTGCCAAGATGACAGACGCATGCCTACTCATCCGGGCTAGGGACTCTCAACCTAACCTAGGTAGGGATTTGGAAAATATGGTGAAGATCGTCGAGCTAAGAGGTAGACATGGTGGAGGAAATTCCCTCGGTAGTGTAAGGAGTGTCGGCGAAATGAGATTGCCTAGGTGGCTCGGAAGGGTGAGCCTTGTTGGAGGGATCCGCTCGAATGAGGTTGCTACCTAATTCCATTACTTATTCAGAAGACTCTGAACTAGAGCTCATACACACGAGAGCGTAGACAATGTTAACTGAGGGACCAATAACTCTAAGAATCTTGACAATGAAGATTGAGTAGGGTAAAATTGATGGGAAGCGTTGTCAGATCTGAGGGCATTAGCGAGTTCTAATAAAGAAGCAAAGACAGACTAGATGGAAGCCTAGGGGGAATTAGTAGGATTCAGGGTTAACCGAAAGGGAAAGGGAAGATCCAAATAGACTAATGCAAAAGAAAAAAGAAGGAAAGAAATTTTAGACAAAGAAAAGGGGCAGATAATGTACCTTCAATCAAATGGAAGTTTGGATCTTTAGAGTAAACCTAGCCGCTAGTAGGAAGCAAGAAGATAAGCTCAAGAATTCAAATTATAAGAAAATGATATTAGGGGGAATCATGCAGTACTTATAAGCAACACAAGCCATACCCCAGTCGTCAGATCTTTTGAATTAATCGACACCATTGGATGATCCCACTAATCAAGAAAAAATGGCTATGGATGTGATAGCAGTACAATAGACATAATGGCCAGACGGGGCTCTATGAAACACACGTCATAATAGTAGCAAGCTAGAGTGTCTTGGACATTGTTGGTGTAGGACAACCTACCACATTCCCAACATACGAACCAATGGACTAAGGAATGAGGGGGTAGATGATGATGACATTTCCATCCCGAAATAGTAAACTAAGTGACCCATTTGAGTTAGGCCAATCGTGAGTCAAACTAAGCACTAAGCCACTAATAGAGAGCTAAGCCATCGATCGAGAGTCAAGCGATCAATAGGGTGCCAGGCCACCAATCAAGCGTTGGGTGAATGACAGAACAAAAGTAACCCTTGGATGCACATGACGAAACTGACTGCCACTAAGATTAAAAGGTAGTTATAAATAAAAGACAATGCAAAGGTCCAAGAAATGCCATTCTGCTAAGTGTAACCTTCACCCACGTTCCCCTAACTAAATTAAAGAATATACCTAACACAGATCATGCCTCTGAACGGAGGTTAGACCCACAGCCTTCTAACGGCCCAGTAAACTCCGATATAAGAAGGGAGATTTGCCAAGAAAAAAAATGTAAGCACAACTTAGTAGAGAAGATATATGCTAGAATACTGACTTGATCGTCAGAGTGGTAGAGGCCAAACCACACCGACATCCTCCACTGACTGTTTGTAGGTGAGCTAGCCCTGGAGCTTCCGAAAGAGGATGACTAGATGACCATCTTGGTGAACCAATTCTCGGCCTCATCAAAGTTCATCATGAGAATCGGAACCTGGAACAGGTAAGGGTTTCAATATGATGGTGGATTTGGCGAAATTCTGCTAAATTTAACAGAGATTTAGGGAAGAAGAAGAAGAATCAAAGAAAGCTTGAAAAAAAAAAAGTGTTTTTATTTTTAGTTGTTTGGAGAAAGGCTAATAGGGAAGGCTTTTTAGCTTAGCTAGATTATGGTATTTGTAGTGCTGTAGTGATCTGTACAAGCTCAAAGTCTACCATGTGGATGAATGTGATGCTGACAATTGTCATGGGTGATGATTCTGTTGGTCTGACTTTTGGGATATGCCATTATTAAGTGGGTCCAATGATTAAATGGTAACTAATCGTTACCAATAAAAAAATCTGTTCAATTTTCCCACCAATTTTATACCATGTGTTGGCTTATGCTACATGCCCAATCTAGTGCTTGTAGCATTCACCAGTCATCACACCTAATTTTTTATGAATCCCAAGCTAGAAAAATCTGTGTGGGCCAAAGTAATAGGGCCGATCTATTAAACGGAAGCAGAGCCATATCCTTTGTAACACTGGTAATTTATTTCACATGTTCCATAATTGCTTGTGTCTGTGGAACATGTAGCATGGGCTGACATGTGGTAGTATAGAGATAAAAGTGTCAAAAAGTGTGTATTTCTAAAAGTAGGTGTCCAAAAAAAGGCATCAAATTCAAAACACATCACATGTTTGTCTATGGTTAGGGCTATAAAAAAATCGATTACAAGCGGGTATGGGCATATCTGTATTTGTATTCATATATTTAATCAAATATCAGTTTGAGTTTGAATATTTTGAGGATATTTAAAAACAGTAATTGTATTTGTATTTGGTTACTTCACCAAATATTGAATATGAATATGAATGCATGAAATGGAAATGGGAGATGAGAAATGGGTTAAGGTATTCATATGTTATATTACATTATTGAAAGCTCTCAAAGTAGTTTTTTTAAGACAAGTACAAATTTCATGCTTTTCTATCTTTGCGAATCTCCATGTCTAAAATCTTCTTTGCTATTTTCAAATCTTTTATCTCAAACTCACCACTAAGCTGAGCTTTTAATCTATTGATCTTAAACATGTTGTTAGTAGTAAACATGTTGTTAGTAGTAATAAACATGCTATCAACATATATTAACAAGTACAATAAAGAACCATTTGGAAACTATTTAAAATAAACACAACTATCATACTGACTTCTAGAAAAGTCATGCGCAAACATGAAAGTATCAAACTGCTTATACCACTGTCTAGGCGATTGTCTCAGGTCATACACAAATTTTTTTTTCCAACCAAACATAGTCTTCCTTACTTAAGATGACAAACCCATTTGGCTGATGTATGTAAATATGCTCTTCAAGCTCACTATGTAGAAATGTTGTCTTAACATCAAGTTGCTCTAGCTCAAAGTCAAGCATAGTCACCATGGCAAACGACAGACGTATAGAACTATACTTCACAACTAGTGATGATATTTCATTGAAATCCACATCCTCTTTATGACCATAGTCCTTTGCAACCAAGTGTACCTTATACTTTACATCTTCAACACCTTGAGTTTATTCTTTTCTCTTGTATACCCATTTGCAACCAATAATCTTCTTTTTCATAGGTGGTTTTATAAACACCCAAAGTCTAATTCTTATGGAGAGATTTAATCTCCTCATTCATAGCAACTACCCATTATGCATACTCATTGCTTATGATGGCTTCATGACAATGAAAGGGCTCCTAATGCTCAATAGTCTTTGACATAAACAATGCATAAAAAACTATCTTTGCATAGCTGCTATACCTCTGAAGTGAATCTCTTGCCTCTATCTCCTGATAGTGATACTATACTGTTGTTCCTATTATGCATCCTCCTCCTCACTAGGATAATGCTCCTCCTCAATGGGATGAATGAAAGTGCCTTCTTCACTCTTTCTTGAAGTGAAACTTTCAAACTCCACTTGTTTGTTAACTCTATAGTCCCTATCTGCATCAATATTCTCCTTTCTTAGGTTAAGCATGACATACTCATAAAAACTAACATCTCTGCTAATAATAAACTTGGTTGACTTAGGATTAGGGTACCACGACCTGTATCCTTTCTCCCTAGATGAATAACCCAAGAAAATACACTTTTTCACTCTAGGTTTAAGCTTACCTTCAGTGACATGAGTGTAAGTAGGACAACCAATGATCCTCAACCTAGAATAATCCACATGAGTGCTAGACCATATGTAATGCCCCCGAATCTGGACTCGGATAACATTCATATGCGCTCCAGATTTGGATCGTTACATTCATTTTCGATTCATATTCCATATCATATAAATTGGTTCATTTAAAACCATGGTTTCATAATCCGTTACCTTTAATTTCAACAAAAACATATAATATACATTTAAGCATTTTCATAAACATTTCATTTGTAATAGTATGCAACAAAAATGATATACCATGACCATTAAGGTCCATCAATCTATAAAAGTATGCAACAAAAATATAAATCATTTAATCAATGATCATGTGACCATGAATATAACATAAAGAAGTTCATAATCACATGCTCTCATTAAAACATAAAATTCTCTCATATCCATTTGAGTACATCCAAATCCAATGTAAAAGTGTTATTACATTCCTCCAAATAAAAGTCTCATCAAAAGACAAAATCAGAAAAGTATCTCTCCTATAGTCCACTATGTAAAACCAGCCCCTATCTTAAGCTAGTCCATCACTCCATCCAAACCTATGTCAGTTGGGGTGAGCTTGACGAGCTTAACAAGTACAATGAAAATTATATCCAAAAGATGAAGATATAGATTGCACATAGATTTTGTTTATGTAAAATAAACATGAATAACAACATGGAGCTAAAACTATAGAAGACTAGCATATTAGTCCACAATTGCAAATGAATAGGCAAAACAATGAAATTCTATACCATGGATAGCAAAAAGTATGTGTCACAATATAATGATTTGTGCATCATCTTTCTATTTCAAAATTAGTTATAAATCACTTTTCGTAATCATTCTCATACTTTCTTATCAATAGTCTATTCACTTCTCATTAGGATTCAAATACATTTATTATCACTTGATTTGTTTACTTATAGACTTGGTCAATGTTCTCTTCATTAATTCATTGTCATTTCATAATATATTTCAAAGATTCAATCATTGTTTTCCATTATTGTGACCTAATGGGAGGTCCCAAAACTATGTTCAATAGGTTTAAATGAAGAAAAGGCACTAACCAATTCAATATAAATAACTTTCATTGTTGTGATTTAATGTTAGGTCCTAAAACAATAATCAAAAGGGGTTCTATGAATCAATCAATAATCAAATCACAATCTCCATTGTTACGACCCAACAAAAGGTCTAAAATAACATTTTCAAAGAGGTTCAAAGAGTCCAAAACAATTATTGGATATACATTGTTGTGACCCAAAAGAAGGTCCAAAATAACATTTTCAAAGAGGTTCAAAGAGTCCAAACAATAATCAGATATCTATTGTTAGGACTCAATAGAAGGTCCCAAATAACATTACCATTGTTGTGACCCAATGGTAGATCCTAGATATCGTATTATTATTCTATTGTTGCAATCCAATGGAATGTCCCGAATATATGCCCTCCCTTGTTGCGACCTAAGGGAAGGTCCTATATAACAATACCATTGTTGCAACCTTATGACAGGTCCTAGAAATCCTATTCCATTATCGCAACCCAATGGAAGTTCCCAAAAAGTTTAATAATTCAATAAGACCCAAAGAGGGTTTAATATTCAAAGATTCAATATCATTTCAAAGTTCAAGAAAACAATTGGGACATATCAAGAATATCAATAGTCAATAAAGAGGCTCTCATGACATATGAAAGAATGTTTCATGGTTTCAATAAGTTTCGATCATAATACATTCATATTTTATATTCAATGATTCATAAATTCATACATTTGGATCCATATGATCAATATTATAAGGAATTTTCTAGAATTCAGAGTTTTTATGATCTTTTAAATCATGAGATCTTTGATTTGTTCAAAAGAATCATTATTTCCAATCATTAGTTTGTATATTATAGTCCATATGTAGAATCAAAGTTTCAATTATACTTAATTTCATTCAAAGGAATTTTTTCATGCTCAATTTATATTAATACAAGGGAATTCAAATTTTCTTATGGCCTTTTTATAAGATTAACTTAGATCCATTGTATCATAATCCATATTAATTAATTTCATAGTGATTCTTATCAAATTAAGTTTAAATACATGTCAATTACATATCTAACATGTGGATTTCAAAGGAGAAATCTATGAATCTATCAATATAGGGAATCATAAGATCAAAACATACATAAGTTCAATTTTATGGCAATTCACATGAGAATCCAATAGATAACAAAGTATTTATCAAAGGAATCAATCATAGCTCTTAGAAATAGTGTTCATCTTGCATAGGATTCACTTACAAACAAAGGATCATCAATTTATAGCACGTCTCTCATGATTTTCATATCAAAAACAGTTCAACAGTAGAATTCACCATCAATTCACAAAAGTCTATAAGAAATAATGAAAGAAATGATATTAATTTGCAGGAGTACTTACAGTCCAACCTCTCTTCTCAAAAAGCTTAGGATCCTACAAGCTTCAATCCTTAATCTCTACAAATTGTATATAGATCCAATGAGATAACATTTTAGAACATTAATATAGTGTCTAAACTTTCAAATTCTAACTCATCTCTTCTATATCTAAGTAGAATGGAGCTTGTCTTGTTTGGGTGAGCTCATTCTCTCATTTTCCTCCTATTTCTTCATTTCTTCTATTCTCTTACTTGTCTTAGGTGTTTCTAATATTATTTAACGTAAAATGGGTTAAATATACTTTATAGTACAAAACTACCTTTCTAAAAAGATTTTATTTGTAATAGGGAGAAATCCCCATTTTATTTTTCCAAATATTTGAATCATGACTGCTCGCCCTGACACACGAGTGGTTAGGGTACCATACCGCAACCGCCCGCGTAGTAGCGCGAACACTTGACCTAAGCAGAAACCAAAATTCCAGAAAATTACACTTCTTGGAAATCACCCCGCAAGGGCTCGGGGTGCCACACCGCGAGCTCTCATAGGGTGTCACATTGCTTGGGGTTCCCCTATGCTTGAGTGTTGTTCTTTTGAGTTTTTTTAAGAGATTCTCCAAACCCCTTATTTCCTACTTGGGTATGCATACTTGGTCTCTAATATCCTCTATGGTCCTCTACGGTCATCGGGTTAAGTCAATTTAACATATAAACCAAATTATCGCATATATATGAGGTGATACATGTATATGCATGTATGGAGTATTACACAATGAGTTTATAGATTCTTAAGATTGAGGGTTAGATTACAGTAACGCCTTAGATAAATTTATCAATATCAGTGGGGGAGTAGGGTTGCTCTTTATGAGACTTAGGTCATTTCTAAAGCATTGATAAACAGGATATGTATATATGATTGTAAAGTGTAAGCCTTGAGAAATACTAAAAAGATACTGTGTATTTGTAGTTAAATTTTTATATACCATAGAAATTTTAATATACCAAGCTTGTGCTAACTGCCCCCAAAGACACAAATCAGAAGACTTTGACATGTTCAAGAATAGTTTGAAGAGGACAAGATTGGGAGTTGGATTTATGTGCTGTGATGGTATCTTCTTGGTGACAGCTAGAAAGACAAGTAGTTTTATTTAAAAGTCTTAAAAAATTTTATTTTTTATTTTAATTTGAATTAGGAACCAGTTGCCTTTAAATTAGAGATGATGATAGTGAAATTCATTGCAAATGACGTGGTTTGGGTAAACAATTCTAAAATACTAAACCGCTAATGGACTATAATTGTCCAAGCTTGGCCCAACTGCCGGCAAAGACTCTTAATAAGTTGGAAGACTTTGACATGATCAATGAATAGTTTGAAGGGGGCAAAATTGGTACTTGGATTTTTGAGCTGAGATGGTGCCCTCTTGATGACAGCCGCAGAAAATATAATTAAAAAAAAGTAGGTTTTGTTTGAGATGGGAACCACTTCTTTTAAAATTAGAGACCGACGGTGAAACTCTTTGCGAAGGATGTGATTTGATTGAACAGTTCTAAAATGGCCCAGGACTTCTAGGCATAATAGTCCAACCAATTTTGGCCGCCCGAAATGTGATGACAAAGGTTATGTAGTGTTTATGGTGAATTATAAGCCGACACATGTTGTGTTTGGGGTTCAAAAAAGTGTTCAGGTATAAAAAAAGAGACACTAAATTCCAAAACACATCATGTGTCAATCAATGGCATGCCTACATAGGCCTGTATCAACACAGACAATCATTCTCTGGAAAGGAAAACTATAAGAAACTAAAATGAGGTCACATAAGGTTTCCAAGAAATAGACTCATTTTTTTAGGGGAAGGATGTTCTGTCCAGGATTTTGTGTCTAGGATGGTGTCAAGGACACCAGGGGCCTTCATATGGAATAAAATGCATATTCCATAATAAAAAAAATGCATCACCCATCCATTTTATTGCATATGACGTCCCCTATTGTTCTGGACACCAAATCCTGGACAGAACATCCTTTCCCTTTTTCTTTTTTTTATTCATATTTTGGCAATGACTTAGAAATGATTCCTAATTCAATGAAGATCTTATGCACTCACTCAGATGCTATGGAAAACCAAAATGAATAGGTTTCATTCCTAATGGCAATCAAATGCAGTGTCAAGCTTACGCTATCATTTCCGAAAAATTAGAACTTCAATCATAGACGATGTAAGAATGATAAGAGAACTAACTACCGAATGTATGTAAGAGTAAATGGATTCGAGGTAGTTAACAAAATCAATAGGGAGGCCTCCTTTGATACACATGTTTGGCCAGTTGACCCCTGGTTGATTCATCATGCCAAACTACTACAATGAGGGTAGTGTTCAGTGTCAAAGCTTGTCGGCCTGTTGGGAAAAGTTCCAAAAAGGTCCGGTACAAAATTTTGTTATAACATGTTATGTTTAGCAATTTGTTGGGCCAGATCAGAGAACCAGATCCTTCAAATGGGCCAGAGTTGCCTGCCCAAGAACTATGTTAGCAATCTTTTCGTTGGTTTGAAATTTTAAATCTTGGATCTTTTACAACCGGATGACAGAGATACCTGTGCCACTAGTCAGAGAGCATTTGTGCTTCAAATACAAATCTACTGTCTCATGCTAAATTTGAAAACCAAATTCAACTCATAAAATATGACAGGACTCTGAGCCTAAATCCAGTCCAGTCCAGTCGTCCAGTTGCTGTGCTCCGGCCAGAGCAGAAGGGCTGCCTGGAAATTGCCAGCCTTAGAATATGTTCAATTGTACTCGCAGTAATTAAGTAGTGGGAATATGTGTTTGAATAATAAAATTGGCCCGAATGTAGCCTTTGCCCAGCCCTGTACATTCAAATGGGCTTGCTGTGCAGTATTGTATCAAAGTGCTACTCGGGAGTCAAGTCTAGGGAGTGAAGTTTAGACCTATTCTAAATTCATGCTGGACTCTAGCTTTGATTTGAGTGCTTAGGGAGGCTAGTATATTCTTGGGCTAAATATGGGCCTACTTAAGCACTAACAGACATTATGATCAAAATAGGCTAGTGAGGATGCAAGAATCCCCATACAAGTACGTTCAACAGTACATAAATGGTTTCCATGATAGTTCTTGCCCTCTTCTTCGATAAATTGAATCACCAAATTACTCATGCAACCTAATAAAATATCCATTAGACCCCCTTATTTACATTCCATTTGCAAAATCTGTGTAAAGCACATGGAATTTCTTTCTTGAGGGCCTAGTTAATCTCAATTTTCCGTTTTCTTATTAATTACCATGAAAACTCAACATCAAAACAGTTTAGAGCATCTTTCACATGATTGGATTTTCAATAATTGATGCATAACAATCTCCAAATATTTGATGAGGAGATGCACCTTTAATTTCAATACTGAGCCAAAATAATTCTATCATTGAGAATCACGTGGAATTTCTTGCAGTCACACTAAACCATTTCAAAGAACACAGTAGACTGGATAGTTGAAATTGTTGATGTAAATTTTACAATTTCTTATGTCAGTGGGAATGTGGACTTAAACGTGTAAAACCCATCCTGATGAATTTTTGTGGTCAAAGGATTTGGCTCTAGAACTCACGTTCGGGATGGCTATCTCAGTTAAGACCTTATGAATAGGGTCCAATCTGGACAGGATAAGGATTATGCCATGGATCCAAATGGATTCCTCCTATATGCTATATAACATTTAGAGAATGCATAAAGCATGGATATCCAAACCCGACAATACTCAAATATAGCCCAAAATTTTGGACCGCCTAGGCCCTGATAACCTTGATTTGGGTCCATTTTGGGCCCCGTTTTAAGGCCTGACGTATTAGTCAGGCTGAGTTCAAGCAGGAATCAGCACAGATCCAAATCCGTGTTCCATACGAAAGTCAGATTAATTTCAGTTGAGCCTTGTTTCAAACTCGGATTGAACTAGATTTAATACCAGTTTAATTCAATTAGCACTCAGCAAAACTCAATTTGAGCTGGACCCATGGGCTGTTAAGTTTGTTATAAGCCCGAAATCTGTCCAAACTCAGCCCAGAGCTTTCTATTTTTCATTTGGGCAGAGTAGGGCCAAAGAAATAGTGATTTCGGCCAACCTGGCCCAATTTGTAGCCTTAGTCGGATTCAAGTTGAATTTGGACCCACATAAGACAACCTTATGTAAATCTATATTCAATCCAGATCCGACATGTTCCAATGCTTCTGCACTAGGGACCTTGAATGTTTGGACCATTTGATTTTGTACACCAAATCTGAACCTCGAACAAAATATACATGCTTTATTTTTTGCTTTCTGGGCCTGGTCCAAAGAATATCACCACTTCGTTGGAATACCTACTAAATTGCATGCGCATTCGAGGCTTAAAAGAGGAGTCAAGAAGACAATAATAGCATTGAGTAGCCAAGGCATCATGGCAGAGCAAATTCGATGGCTCCAGGTTTTAACGACATGAAAAAAAAACTGAAGCCCTTACCTTACCTTCGTTTCAGAAGGTGGTGTGTGTCGTAATCGGTCCATTACTAATGGGGTAGTTCTGTGTTTTATAGAACTCATCACCATGGCATTGGTATAGCGACAGCCTTCTGAATTTCAAGACGGCAGCTAGTATACCAATATAGTAAATCAGGAAGCGTCGCAATGCACCCTGTTCCACAAAGACTTATCCCAGTTTAGGGCCCTTTCACTGAACTGGGTTAAGTGATTATATTGATTAGGCGTCAAGTGCTCTACGTCTAAAACCTTTGGCATATAGGAGGCTAAGGCTTCAACCGTGAATTCTCTTAAATGAGGCTCTTGTGGTGTATCATTTGAGATCATCTCCTGACCACAAAGAATCTTGTGGCTGCATGAGACATACACATACACCCAAAAAATTGAGAATCACCTTTTTAGATGGTGATATTCATTTTTTGGGGGTATGTGTACATCTCTTGAAGCCACAAGATTCTTTGTGGATAGAAGAGGATCCTTTTGGATGGTGTATAAGGCTTTCTTTGGTTTGCATTTGATTATCAAATATAAAGAATGAGGTGTAACCACCAGATCCCAATGGAAACCTAACTTGGAGGTTGCTGACCCTTCAACCCAACCAACGTCAATGGAGGAGAGAGAAAAATGATGAGAACAAAGAAAACTTACATTGGCTATAAGAGAGAGAGAGAGAGAGAGAGAGAGAGAGAGAGAGAGAGTTACCTTTATAGGGGGTGAGGAACTGATGAGTTCGTTTTACTACAATAACTTTGTACATGCACTGTCCTTTTTGCCTAAGTGGGTGTTGGGAATCAGTTAATATAAGGACTATGCATGGAATTTTTTGATTAAGCTAGTGATTTTAGAAATGTGTTCTCAAGTTCTCTTTTTTCTTTCCAAAATTCTGTGTCGTCCCAGTGAGGCTATACGTGGTGGCGTACCATCAAAAATTTCTGATTCTGTGACACGGACAAACAATAAATTAGAACCCTTCATGCAAACCACGTAGTATTTTGTATGCATAGTACCTGATATGGAAGATCCATGCGTCCAACAGACCCTATAATCTCAAGGGCCTAGTAGTGAGTTAGATAAAAGATGGCGTGCACTAACTAGTGCATCAGTGTTTGACCATGTGCATGCATCCTCTCATGCTTTCCCACGACTGAAGGTTCGCGGGTGGCATATGGGCTAGCTTGAGTGTTGTGCCAAAACAGCACAGCAGAACAAACACAAATCAGATTCAAGTATGCGATGTGCATGAAACAATATGAGAAAACAGTATATGAAAAAAAACAATCACACAAGTGACAATATTTTATGTGGTTCGGCAAACCTACCTACATCCATGGACGAAGAGTACAAAACACACAACGGCGAGATCCATGTGTAGTAATTCTAGAGGTCTTAATGTCCCTATCTGAGTTAATTTCTTGTGAGGGACTTTTGTTTGTTTTTCCATTTGACATCCCTTGCATACAAGATTGTCAAGCTTGTTCAAGTTTTGTAAACCCATGACAAGTTCATTTTTACTTAATTTTACTATATCCTTGAAGTTAATATGACCCAACCTTTGATGCCAAAGATTTGTTTCTTGGGTTTGGGTGATAAAACAAGCTCTTGAGTTGTTGCTAGTAGGATCAATAACATAGCAATTGTCACTAGTTCGAATCCCTACAACAAGAGTCTCATTACCTTCCTTCTCCTTTATTTCACATTTGTTTTTGGCAAATTGAACTATGTACCCTTTGTCACAAATTTGACTAATGCTAATTAAGCTATGTTTGAGTCCATGCATATAAAGGACATCATTTAATTTTAGAATTTCGCGAACCTCTATGGTTCCTTTTCCTATAATTTTAGGGGAATTTCCATCCCCAAAGGTGACACTTCCTTCTTGCTTTTCGGCAATATGAGTAAACAATGACCTATCCCCGGTCATATGTTTAAAGCAACCACTATTAAGGTACCACCTTGAAGTGTTCCCGGCCCTTAAGGTAGTATGGATCACTAAGCATTTAATATCATCCTTTTTAACCCAAGTATTTTTTACCCAAATTTGTTTAGGTTTGATTTGTTTGAATTGACCCCACTTCTTTTTAGACTTAAGGTTCCTATTTTTAACCTTTTGAAAGTAGTTCCTTTTTCTAATCCTTCTATCATTTTGATATTTCTTGGTGTATTGAGGTTTGTATTTTAAGTCATTCATTCTCCTTCTACAATCAACCTTCATGTGGCCAACTATGCCACAATAAAAGCAAATAATTTTAGGACCTCTAGACGTGGGAGCATAATTTTTCTTAGTGTTTCTTTTCTAATCATTGCTTGTAGAAGAATTAACCTTTGAAGAGTATTTTTTGTCATTCCATTTACTTTTTCTTTCATTATACATGGGAGCTTTGCTCTTGTGTGTAGAGTGTGTATAGTTGCTAAAATGCATCCTAGGTCTAGAGGAGGAAGCATGATATGAGTGTCTAGAGGAGGTATCATGATATGAGTCATAAGTCTTTCCCTTGTTAGAAAGATATTGATTCTTACCTACATTTCTAGATTTTTGAGAAGGTGCTTTATTCTTGTTAGGGTGAAATACCCTTGAAGGGGGTTTTCTCTCATTTTGAAAAGAAGAATTTTGTTTAGGTTCTTGAGACATGGTCCTTCCCTTTAGCTTTAACA
Organism: Platanus orientalis; assembly: GCA_025762735.1. Lineage (NCBI taxonomy): Eukaryota > Viridiplantae > Streptophyta > Magnoliopsida > Proteales > Platanaceae > Platanus > Platanus orientalis. The sequence goes on along the minus strand of JAOXJP010233506.1, from coordinate 11,853 downwards.
AGTGTGCTTTTTTCCTCCTTGGTGGGAGGAGGATTTGGGGGCAGATGAGTTGAACCCTAGTCCACTCTTATCCCCATAATTTTTTCCTACAACAAACATTTTCACAAATTGATCATACCCTTAGGCAACCATAGCTATGACTTTCCCTTTGTCCTCCTCAAGTTCTTTAATTTGTTTGAGGTAGTCTGAAGACTTACTAGTTAATTGAGCACATGTAATATTTAGATCTTTGTTCCTTTCTTGCAAAGATTTAACAAGTATTTCTAGCTCAATTATGTCAGAGTTAGAGTTACATTCCTCTTTATGAGACTTGATCACATTTTCTAACTCAAGAATCTTGAGAGTTAGTTCCTTCTTGTCCTCTAGGAGTTTCTTCTTCTTAACTTTTCTCTTCTTTTTTTCTAAATTTTTGAATATCTTGGATTCACTAAGTCTAGTTTCAAGCTCCTTGATTTTTTCACATAACTCACCTTTTTGTACAAGAAGAGAATTAGGTTCTTTTGAATTTTGAAGATTAGCATTTGTGTTTTCCAAGAGAAATATCTTGGAAGACAATTCCTTGTTAAGTATTTTTAATCTCTTGTTTGATTTTCCTAATTGTTGAGATTCATCAAAGAGTTTGTTAAAGCATCTTGGATGTTCTCCTCATCTTCATTTTCGCTCTCTTTATCACTCCCGGACTCATTAAGACAAGGTGATGAATCTAAAGAAGTACTCAAGGCCATGAAAGACTTGATACCTTGAGAGATGTCTTCATCACTACTTTGGGGCTCACTATCCAATTCTTCAGAGTCATTGTCCCAAGCGGTTGTCATAGCCTTGCCATACAGTTACCATTTTTCTTGTTACCACAATCCTTGGCATAGTGGCCATGCCCCTTACATTCATAGCAAATCTTATCTTCTTTGGTTGTTTCTTTCTTCCTAAGATTTTGACTCAATCTTCTTTGTTTATTTCCAAAGTCTCTAGAGTTTTTGTAGAACCTCTTAAACCTTCTAGCTATTTTAGCAAATTCCTCATTGGAATCTTCATCGGAATTTGGAGTCTTCTACTTTGAGGGCCACACCCTTCTTTTTGACATTTGGTTTAAATGTCATTTCAAATGTTTGGAGAAAACCAACTTGTTCCTCTACAACAATGGCATCAATATATTTGACCTCCTCTATGGCGGTCACTTTGGCCCTAAACCTCTCGGGAAGAGATTTAAGTATTTTTCCTATGATTATTTCCGAAGATAGAGCATTGCCAAGGGCAGCCCTAGAGTTTACAATGTCTTGTAGTTTTGTGTAAAAGTCAATAAATTGTTCATCTTAGTCCATTCTCAATTCCTCAAACTTGGTAATGAACATTTGAAGTTTGGATTTCTTAGCTGCATTTGTTCCCTCATGGGTTACTTGTAAAAGATCCCAAGCTTCCTTAGCCGTGGTGAGGTTGCAAATGCGTCTAAATTCATCTTGACTTACGGCACAAAATATGGCATTTAAAGCTTTATAATTATTTGTGTGTGCCTTTCTTTGTATATAGTCCCATTCTCCTTCCGGGGTAGGTGGTTTTTCCCAACCTTGTTGGACGAACATCCATACTCCTAAGTCAATAGCTTAGAGGAAGGTGCTCATTCTTTTTTTTCTAATAGGGGTAGTTAGTTCCGTTAAAAAATGGAGATTTTGTGGTGAAGTAGGACTCCTCCGAATTGGCCATCTAAATAGCCCTCTAGGTAAATGGATCTTTAACTTAGGTTGTTAAGTCCAATAAGAGCAACCTAGCTATGATACCAATTGAAATTCCTAAGTCAATTATTCTATAAGAGAGGTGAATTGGATATTTTCAAATTTTAATCTTCTTTTAATTTTAGTTACAATACCACTATATCAATTTAAACATGAAAGAGCAATTTACTTAGATAATTGAAATTAGTAAGATTAAGACTAAAGCAAAATGATCATGTAAATCAAGCAATAAGTGAGTATGAGCATAGTATAGACAAACCACAAGAACGAACCACAAAGCAATGTTTGTAGTAGTTCGGCACAAGGGCCTACGTCTACTCTTCAATCCCGCTGAGGGGGTGTGTTGATTTTTATTAATAGTTCAAATAACTATTACAAGGAAATTAACCAAACTTACTAAACATGCTTGATAAGAATGTGATTCCTCTAATGACTCCAATAGAGGGAATGCAATGCACTTGGTGACTCCGGCAAGTTCTCCAAATCCAGTCTCTGGCGGACATCCTCAATTGAAGGTCAATATGATGATGAAACATACAAGGTGCTTGGCCTCTTGAAGGCAAATTTGACTATGGGGTAGCATCGATTGTGAAGTCTTGTTCCTTTGAAGGAAGACACTCACAAGAACTCTTTGTGATGACAAGATTGTTCAACTCAGTCTACGTGAAGAAGTATTCTCTCTCAAGATTACCTAGACACACTCTCACTTCTCACATGATTTACTTATCTAGCTGAAACGTTTTGCTCACAAAAGATGTTAATTCTTAGAACAAGAAGCTCAATCAATTTTTTTCAATATCTTCAAGAGAGGTATTTTGATGTTCAATAGAGTACCAATCCTTTCAAAAAGACTTACTTTTATAGGGTGAGAATTCCCATTTTCATTTAACCAAGGGCTGCATAATTGTAAAAAAAGTAGCCATCACAGTGGACTGCGGTCGATCGCCACGAACTTCGATCGACCGCGGTACCCCCTCGCTGTCGCCTGAGGCCTTTCGCTGTCGACCATGGCTAAGGGACCAGAGACCTATTTTTTGATCTTTCTCAGGGCGGTCGCCCGAGGTACCACACGGTCAACCGCGAGGTATGCCTGCAGTCGATCGAAGGTCTTTGTGGTCGACCGAGGTGCCTTGTATCCCCAGATTTTTCCTCTCCTCTCCTTTGAGTTTCTCACTTCCTTTTCTTTTTCTATTTTTGTTATTGTTTTAAGCTCTTAAAGTCTTCTACTCTATGAGGGGCTTAATACCATTGGTCTTGGAAATTTAGACAACCATCGACACAAACCTTTACGTACAAAGTTTGGCACATGATGCAAGACACACTTGAGGCTTCTTTGAGAACTTATGCCTTGGACTTGGTACTTCTTGAAGCTTTTGGAGAGCTTGAGGATTTCTCAATCTTGAAGACAGTCTTTGCACACACAATTACACTTTATAAATTTACAAGCATCCCTATACAACAAGTCTAATAAATGAAATTGGCAATATGAACTTTACAACATCATATGTCATTGATCCCTGGATTGATTCATGTGTCCAATTTGAACCCTAGAGAATGGGGCTTGACTCTAAAAATGGGCCTTGTTTTATCTCTTAGAACAATGTATGCATACACTGCCTAACAAAGATAGCTACCATCTCTATTTTTTTTGGTCCCTCTTAAAAAATGACTTTAGTTCTAATTTTTCTTCAATGTTTAGTTAACTAGCTTACTCATGTAGTTAATTTTTCTTAAGCATATTTATTAATTCTTGCTATTTTTTCTGTAATTTATTTGTTGATATTTATCATGATGTCCAAAATTCTCTTTAGAAAGTCATGTTCGTTGTTTATATCATAACTCTCTATAGAAAAGGAATATAGACCTAAAATTTGAACTGAATATGCATAACGCATCATTGGCCCTCTCGGCCAAATTTGGTACCCATCTCATTTCCGAATCTTGAGAAATGGGCCCCACAACCTAGACTTCATTGAGAAATCTATGTTGAATGCAAAGTATTTCCCCCTTTTGAAAAATTCCAAAAAGGGGTCCCACCTAATTCCCAAGGCTGAAGAATTCTCAAAAACCCTTCTGGGGATGTCACCCATCCCCCTGAAAAAACCCAGGGTCAGTGGACCCCAGGAAGTAGCCCAAAAATCCATAAAAAGGCTACTAGTATTCTGGAAAATGTACAGCACGCCTGATCTTTGACTCTGTGAAAGATTAGGGGTACCCATATTTCAAGCGTATCCTGGTCTTTTAGGAGTACCAAAATCGGAAATCCCATGTTATCCTCAACCCCACACTAACTCATAAGCGGCCCCTCAGTCCCTAAAAATACTTCAATATAATGCCCCAACCATCTAACCTATCACCAAGATCAAGAGAGACCCAATTAAGGAAGTACACCTGATCTTTCATTATATGAAAGATTAGGCGTACATGCATTTTAAGTGTACCTGATTATTTTAGGCATACCTGATCAGAGTGGCATCAACCTCTATCCCCAAGTGTCTGAACACTCATAACAACCCATATACTTATAAAATTATAGAAATATACCTCCTGTATTAATTCCAACAGCTAGAATTAATGGAAAGGACCAAATGGGACCTAATTAAAGCCATACGCCTGAACTTTCACTCTGTGAAAGATTAGGTGTATGCTTGAAAGCTCAGGCTTACTAACATAAAACCCTCTTAAACTCTTTGTTTTATTCACTACTTGATGAATCTAAAAGACAATAGTTAAGTCAAAAGAGTCACCCCAAAAAGGTGAGTGATTGGGGTGCCAAACACCTTCCCCAACCGCAACCAAATAGCTTACCCAGAACCTGAAAAACCAGACTAGTAAAGAGATTCAACCCTAGGCCTAAGTGCCTAGCCCGAGCACTTAAAAAAAGCCCGCATCCTCCCTTCCCTTGGAAAGGAGGAAGTGTCCAACCCCGCCTATACAAACTCGAGTTGGTCGCGACTCCGAAAACCATAGCCTAGGGGCCAACAGGTTGGGCTTCAGTTCTCCCCTGAAGTGGGCGCAAGCAAACCTCCCCGCTCTTTCCACGATGCCCACAATAGCCAATAGAGATGAAATCTCTAATGGTAAAGTCCTCTAACAATAGGTAGATTTATATAGTTCAGGTACAGAAAACACTATAGCAGATTCTCAAGAATAAGAGCAAACAATGTTGATAACAATAAGTTATGGAGAGTTGCTCAAAGGCCAATTCTAGTCCATAGACCTCATAGATGAAATCTGTGGAATGTATGTCCTTTAACAAGGAATGTATAGCAATGGATAGCTTAGAAGTGTAGTAGCAAGTGTGTATGCTAATAGCAAACATTGTGAACACATAGTGAGCTACTTAGAGTTGCGCAGGATGCCAACTCTAGACAGCACAACCTCTAGAATAGGCAAATATGCAAAGTGTAGCTTAGCTAGTGCTCAAAACAATGAACAAATATGAATAGAAAGATATATTTATCAGTTCAGCCAAAACTCAGAGTAAAGTAGATATTATACCTCAAGCTCTAGCCTTAGAGTTTTTGTATTGGTTCACGGACATGGAAACCTAGCCTCTCAAGCTTCAGTAGCTCAGGATGAGCTTCAACAAGCTCACAACCTTCTTCTTCCTAAAGCTTAATGCCTCGGAGCTTCAATCTCTAAGGATGAACAATGAAGGTAGAAAACAGAGTGATAGTGCTATATTTCTCCATTCTTAGAAGATTTCCAGGTGCCTTATTATTTTGCCAATCATTGGCTTTTATAGCCAAATGATTAGGGCACAGCTAGCGCAGGGATCCTTCTAGAAAGTCTTACTCTAACAAAAATATTCAAGTATAAGATGATAGAAGAAACTTAATTCAAATCCAGTAGATTTATGCTTAGATCACACAAGATTGATCCTATGATTAATCTTTCAATCGATCTTATAGCCCTATTTGATCTATTTTTCCTCTAGTCTTTTTCCATAGAGGCTACAAAGGGGAAAGGGATTTTAGAACTTCTGAACCTTTCCTAAGCATTGGTTTAGGTATCAAAATTATGAGTTAAGAGCACTTAACTTTTTACCTTTCTTGGCAAGGTTGGCAGGCTAGCTTGATCCTTAGTGAAGCTTAGACCTTGGGGAGTGGCCTTGCCTTGAACTTCATGGTCTTCTTCGGGCTTGGACATGTATACATACATTCACTCACCTTACTTACAGACTATAGATCCCTTGTCATTGGATTGCCAATTGCATAAGCTATCATGCTCGTAGAATCTCCCCCTTTGGCAATTTTCAAATTATTATAGACCACATGAAAGTAAAAATGAGTAAACATGATTGCATGCAAGCATGTGGAGCTGGCTTCAAATTCTGGGAATCTTCACATCACAAAGAAAGAATACCCTCCTCAAACCAAGTGTAGAATTAAGAGTGCAAAGATAAAAGAAAATTAACAATAAGCACTTGAGAAAACATTCAAGCATGCAAAAAAAACTCCCCATAAGTGTGTGCATGAGATGTTTTACTAGATTAAGTGAATTTTAAATTTTTTAAGTTACATTAGATCATGATTCACTTAACTACGCTCTCATATCTCTCCCAATTCCTAATCTCCCCCTAGATTGGATAACTCACTAATCTATACTAATTCTCCCCCTTTTTGTCATGAAGGGGAAAAGGAGAACACATATAGATGGAAAAACAAATTATATTCATTAAAATCCAAGAAAGTTACATGAGGGCCACTAAGGCCATTATAAAACAAGAGCAAAATAGGAAAGAGAACATAATACATCAATCTAAACTAATCCTAAGTGCTAGGGCTAACACTAGCACATACAAAAGCTTAATGGGAAGGAGTAAAGCTCCATGATTAGCATCAACAAGATCCCTAGAAGAATCCTCATCATCAGCCTCATTGTCATCGTCAGCAGACTACGAGTGGTGAGTAGTCCTGGTACCAAAAGCACTATCATCCTCAGAGTCAAGATCCTTTAAGCTAAGGGGTACTCCTCATTTGTACTAAGGGATAACAGTGCAACAGTAATTAGGATCTCATGCTAGGAAATAACGCTCTACGGAATTTACTTGGGGAACCATCTGCTCTTGATGGATTTCCATCAAATTGAGATTATTGGAAATCAATTTTTTATTATTGATTTGTTGCTTCTGTTTGCGAGATACATTCTTGTAAAACTCAATCAACTGCCCTTGAAGTGTAGTGAGAGACATCACTAAGTGATAGTGATGAGCCTAAAGATGATGTTGGCAGAGCAAGAAGATCCTTGAGTACTAGTTCTTCCTCTACTACTTCCGGGGGAATAGGATCCAAGGTATCAAAAACAATCCCCATCAATTAGAGTGTGCCAAGAGAAATTAGAGTTCCTGATGAGCCAAGTACTTATAAGCGAGGAAAGGGGACTGATTGATTTTGAAGAAAAGCGGTGATCAACTTTGGATACAAGAGGTTGTTCTTCATATTTTTGGCCTCAACTGCCTAGATCATCTGCCTAGATCATCCTGTGATAGATGATGGAGGCCAAGTCTAGTGGGGGATCGTAAAGGACTCGATCTATCACAAATGCTTCCTCTTCCAAAATGTCGGTAAAATGCATCAAGGGAAAGAGAATGTAACTAAATGCTTTATTAAGAAGATGGGTAGGGTTGATGCATTCCACTGCCTTCAGAGATGAATCCCAAACCATAGCTCTGTCAAGGAGATGTGAGGAAATACCGTTAAGTGCTTCTTAATGGAATGGCTGGTAAGGGAAGGATGGAACCATTCCGAAAAACTTAGCAATGCCAAAGAGCTCGACAATGACTTTTAGGTCTACATAAAAGCTAACCCCATGAACTATAGTTTTGAAGGAGTGGTCCTCCGAATCAATTTGGCATGCGTTGGCATAGAACATTCACACTTCTTCTTCACAAAAACTCCCCTTGGTAGAAAAAATGGGCATCCATCAATAGCCATCGACCCTCTCGTACAACCCAAGCTTGCAAAGAACAATAGGATCCACAAAGCACTTAGGAATGATGCACTTCTTTAGGAAGTACTTTTTGAAGTTCTTCTTATAGAAGACATCCCGAAAGGGATAGATATCAAAAGGATCTTCTTCCTCTTCCCGAGGACGAGAGGTGTTAGGACCAACATTCTTGGTTTGAGCTCTCTTTTGGCAATTTGACATGCTAGAACCATAGTAAAATTTGAATTGTTGATGAATCAAAGAGAAAGAGAAGTCACGGTTTTGAAATTCTTGGATATGATTCATGCATAGCTGGAGAAGACAACCAAAGATCAATATTATATCAATCTTTTAGAGTTTTAGAACATTTATCCAAAAGTTCCCTTTGATCAATCTTTAAACCTAGGATCAATCTTGGCATCAATCTAAGGTAAAAATAGGCTTTTGATCGGTCTAAAAATGAACCTGGGGAGAAATCAAAGCCTATGATCATTTCCATGATCGATCATGCCTTTAGATCGATTGTACACCACCGGATTAATCTTGTGATCCATGCGTTGGAGCATTGGAAGATTGATCTTATGATCGATCTCATGATCAACCTTAAGAGCGATCATTCCCTCAAAGTCAAGAAATTTTGAGGGAAAGGTTCCTGAGTTCTGAGTTGATTCCCCTGGAGCTCATTTAGGCATATTCACACATGCCCAAATCGCATTTGAGTTTTTCAAACCATTTGGCATCCAATTTTGAATCACATTTTGGTTGTCCACATAAAGGCTCATTGTGCCTTGAGTCAAATCATAGTCTCTCAGCATTTTTTTCATACACAAAAGCTGAGTGCATCCACTCCCTACCGCTATGTATACAACTTCAGCAATGGAAAGAGACACAAAGGATTGCTTCTTACTATGCCAAGAAACTAAATAATTGTCAATGTAGAAGCAACCTCCACTTGTGCTTTTGTAGTCCACATTGCCAGTGCAATTATCATCAAAGTAACTAGCTACAATGCTATTGGTTTTAAATGAATATCATATACCATGACTGTAAATCCATTAATGTATCTTATGATCCTCTTAATAGCCATTAAAAGAGACTCCTTGGGATCAGCTTGGTACCTGGCACAAGCACCCACACTAAAAGCGAAGGCTGGCCTACTTGTAGTTAAGTAAGTAGACTACCAATCATGCTTCTATATAGCGTGATGTCCACACTCTTCCCATCAGCATCTTTATATATCTTTTCACTTGTGCTGATTAGAGTGTTTAAATGTTTAGATTCATGTAATCCAAACTTAGTGACCGAATCCTTGGAAACTTGGATTGATTAATGCAAATGTTATTTTTGGTCTATTTGATTTACAATCCAAGGAAGAATTTAAGCTCACCTTCCATACTCATCTCAAATTCTGATCTCATAACAATGGAAAACTCTAGAAATAGCCTCTCATTGGTTAACCCAAAAATGATGTCATCATCATAGATTTTCACTGTGAATATGTTTTCTTCCTTCTTTAAAAATAGTGTTTTATCATCACTTCCTTGTGAGAATTCATTATCAAGAAGGAATTGAGTTAACCTTTCTTACCAAGCATGAGAGGCTTGCTTAAGGCCAGAAAGGGCCTTCTTAAGCCTATGCACATGCTTTGGTTTATGAGGATCCATAAACCCTTCCGGTTGTTCTACATAGACTCCCTATTGTAGAACACTGTTGAGAAAGGAACTCCTTACATTCATTTGAAATAATTTGAATTTCAAATGGCAAGCAATTTCTAACACCCCATACCTAAGTTTGGGAACCCAAACCCATGACCCATTTATCAACCTGTGAGACCCATGGTATGCATGACCTTGAGGACTAGCGTTAGGGCTTATGTGACCCAAGACAAGTCAACGACTTAAAGGAAGACCTAGGGAAAAATCTCAAAGACATGGAATTCTAGATTGGGGAAGCGCAAAGGCTCGTGCCATCATGCGAGTGCTCACGGTGGGGCTTCCTAAGTGCTCGTGGGTGGTCCTAAGCGCTCGCAACCACAGTCCCTGAAATTCAAAAAACTTGAATTTTGATGTATGCTTAGGGGGAGTGCTCATGTGAGCAACCCTTGAGTGCTCGCAAGGGTAGGGGAGTACTCACAAGACGGGGGCCTGAGTGCTCGCAATGTGTGCTGAGCGCTCGTGTTTGGCAGAAATCTACCTTAGGATTTCGGCCAACACGTTATTTTTCCCTAATTTAAGGCGCTCACATAAATCAAATGCAAAACCTTGTTTTTTTTCCTTTTTAGGTTTAGAATGATATGAGAAAGGGATTTTGGAAGGAAGAGAAAGACCTTTGGAAGAACATAGGATAAGAGAAAATATCATCTTCTCTAAAACTTGGTAAGATGTCTAAAACATAGATCTGGCTTATATCAAGGATTATTTATTGTTTCTACTCTAGTTTATGGTTTCTAACCATGGATTTCCTTATTTGCTCATAGAAGGAGAGAACCACAAAGGTAAAGGAGTGTTAAGAGAAGATTCCTTTGAGCATTAAAGGTTTGGAAGATTGGTGAGTGGATATGTTGTTTATGCTCACATTTCCTTTCCTTAGATCTTCGAAATGTGATTTTACTCTATGTTTACAAAGATTTATGGATTTTAAACTCTAAAAAAATGGTTTATCAGTGAATATGCATTTAATGTACACTTTCCTTTCCTAGGTTTTCAGATGTGTTTATTATGAGCTATATTTTGGTGGTTTTATTTCTATTTTCTTTTGAGAATGTTGATTACTTGGTGATGGATCTTAGTTTCTTGATGAGAGCTTGTTAATTAGTAGATTCCCTATTGGATTCCATGATTTCTTGGGTTATGGAATTATGTTATTGATGATGCAGTTTGATGGAAAGGTTTGGTTGATCTCTAATTTAATTGAAGAAGGTTTAGGAGCTTGATTCACATGAGTTATAGAGTTTGGAAGGTTTCTTGTGGTGAAAATTGAGTTTCCCCTTTGTTTTTCTCTTGAGTTCCTTATTTCTTGCTCTCTAAATGTTGAATAAAATGTAGCATCTGTTAATGTATATTGTCAATTCCATAATTTGTAAAATATATAGAGTGGTAGATTAAGCATGGCATGAGTATATTGTATATCTTAGTCATGTCTGTAATCATCGAGTGGTTGGTTTCCAAGAAGGAAGACGAACTCCAATCACTTAAAGCCAAGGATGATCCGTTTCAAAGATTGCCAAGGTTTGAAGACTTGAAGACCCAAGGTTCATCAAGTTCAAGAAAGGTTTATAAAAGTATATAATGTGATAGACATAGGCTAAAAAGAATAAAACCCCTTTGCATGACCTTATAGATAAACTTAAGCCACCTATATATGTTCTCAAGTGAGTGGGAGTAGGTTCAAGGCATTTTGGCAGAAAAACAGGGTAATCAGATCAATCTGGGTGGTGTCAGGTTAATCCGCACTTATCAAATCGATCCACTACTTACTGGATCGATCCAACAAAGCTCAAGTGTCTTAGACTAAGACACCAGATCAATCCGGGGATGCCGGATCAATCTGTGCGGATCCATCCGACATAGCTGGATCAATCCGCCATCACAAAAATTCAAAAAATATATACATATCTACATTTGTGATTTTTTGTCCATTGGGGTAGATTCCATATCAAGGGTACACGATTGTGCTCGTCCCCTATAAGTATGAAAGAAGCTCTAATGAGCTCTCTAACACACCAAAAACAAAAATAAGAAAAGAGAAGAGAGGATTAAAGGAAACAAAGGCATTTGTACCTCCCTAACTACCAAAGGCTCACTCCCATGAGCATTGATTGAAGATCAAGGAGCCTTTAAGTGCTTCTCCAGCACTCTATATAAGAAGAATAAGAAGAGGGAAGTAAGGTGAAGGGTTTACTTCCAAGGTTTTGCAAGTAAACCCTTGTAAGAAGCACTAAGAAGCAAAGAGGCACTCTTGGAAGCTTAGTAGAATCTATTGGCACACAAGCTCAACAAAAGAGCAACCACCCTCATGTGCAACAAGAAATACACTAGCCTTGTAAGATAACTTGTATTGATTTTTACTTACTTTGAGACCTTAACATCCGCTAGAGACACCGGGTATAGACCATAACACTACCGCCAGAGACACCGGTAGTATAGACCATACCCGTCGGAGACACCGGGTATAGACTGCTCCCACCGGAGACACC